>JAWNLY010000044.1:2667500-2819886 GCA_035042045.1 Drosophila melanosoma
TTGGCCTCTTATTTTTTCTTTTCGCTCTTATTCTTGCTTTATTTTTTGCACTCCTTTCTTTGAATTCTCTCTGTTTTACTTTCTCTTTTACTAATTTTACTGTTTTCTTCTACTTATTCTCACATACTTACGCTGTTCGATCATATTCTTACTTCAATTATTGTTCTTCTTTCTTTCACTTTTTCGATAACTGTCTCAGGTTCTCGATTATCGATACATTTCAATTCCTGACAACATTAAAATCCACAAGGCAGAATCTTCTAATTAACATAATATATGCATATGGATAATATTGAGCGACTTTCATCAAGATCGGATAAAAAACATCCAATATATGGTCTAAAATATATTTTCATATTGATCTGATTTCTACCAGCAGCCGCAACCATTTTCTGTATGCATAAATATGCGAGCGCATGTGTGAGAGAGAGATGGCATGATAATCGATGCGAGCGTAAATATGTTTTTGTGTGTATTCTACAGAGCCCCGTTACATACGATTGCGTATACGTATATGTGTATGTATGTATGTGCTTAAGTATATGCAAGTGTTTCTAGCCAGCCAATTAGAGATCATTTCGGGATTGTGCCTGTGCTTATAAGAAATGACTTAGCCTGCTCACATTTGGGTGCAAAACTCTTGAAAGGAAAATTTGACAGTAAAATGAGAATATGTTTATTAGCTGGGTTCAGGGTATATCGTAGTAGAGCTAACTCGACTACAGCATTCATACTTGTTTTAGTTTGTTCTATAATATAATATTTATTACAATCATTTTTCATTTTAAATGACTTACTTCACGTTGTGATTTTATAGGTTCTCTTATTACTGCGACCCTCGCTGCACTTGTTGGTATAGTCGATGTACATAATAAGATGTTCTATGCACATTATTATACCATGGTAAGGCGTAAATTTAATATTTAATTTTGCGCTCAGCTCGTAATGTTGGCCTGTTAGCGAAAAAATAAAAGCTGATGAACAACCACAACAATCTGCGGGATACTGCTCACCCCACCACACATCCCCCTTTTTTGTTTTGTGTGTGGTTATTTCCTCCTCCAGGGTTCTTCTCACCATGATGCGTTTGGTATCCACACAGATTTTTGGGCCTAACCGTGGCCACAAGCCCCTGGTTTTTCATTCTCCATTTGATTTTTTATTTATTTTGTTTGTGGTTTGGTTTGCTGCTCCACACATGTGCGTTCGACGGTTGCGTGGAGGCCACCACATGTGGCAAGCTCTTGCTCGCCTCATGTTGCCTGCTGCGTGGTCAGCTTTATTAGACTGCGCTCAGCTCGGGGCAGTTTTTGGGCTGCCTGCCGTTTCACGTGTGCCTTTTAATTTATTTATCACTGGATGGCAGACCACAGGAGTACCGCAGTCAGGAAGGACTGCCGCAACTGGCAGCCATTTGGCAAACCGAGACCGAGACCCAGACCCAAAACCAGACCAGACACAACCTGAAAACAGAATAAAAATCATAATCAAAACCAGAACCAAAACCTGGTCCTGCCAATTTTCGTTCCTCTTGTTTGTGCTGCGGCTGTGGGGTCAACGCTAAGCACCATTTTTTGCGTCTCTCACTCTGTAATCTCGCATCGGATGCAAATGCCCCAAACCCCTATAAATACCACTAAATGTGTCTGTGTGTGTGTGTGTGTGTGTGTATTTGCCGTTGTTGGCCAGCACACATAACTGCCAGAAGTGAACCATTTGAAATGCGGTTCTTTGTCATCGATTTCACAGGCACATCTTGATGCAATCAAATTATTTCGGTGCCGATTTCAACGAAATGTTTACCATCTCAATTTGTACTCGCATGTCTACACTGGCTTATCTCTTAGCATTTACTTAACTCTTTTAAATTTGTATGATTTTCTCAAGCTGTGTTTCTCTCTTCATTTATCAGTTTTTTCATGCTTACTTTCATTTCTTAGAAATTTAATTAGATTTAGTACACTTTCGTTATGCACTTCACAGTTCTTTGTACGTTGCTCATTTCAACCGATTTTATATTTGAAGTGCAGTTCCTGGTAAAAGCCTTGCTTGCTTTATCATTTTGTAGCATTTATCTTATCTCGTAACCTTTATTACATAATAAATCTGTTACTGAGCTTCACGCTTCGCGCAGCTCTGACAACTTCGAAAGTCTATAAAAATCATTTTCCTCTTTTTATATGTAGGCACTGAGAAAAATGCATTGGCTGAATTTGTGCAAGTTTTTCCCATTCTTTCTCAATCTGTCTTTCAAGTGAGTTATCGGCTTGAGAGCGCCATTACTCACAATTGTCAACGTCAAGTGGAAAGGGGAACAATGTCGTCAAGTGTGGCGGGGGAGAGAAAGAGAAGAGGAGGTAACAAGAATTCCGAGCACTTTGCACAGCAATTATATTAACCTGGCCATGAAACGTGAGCTCGTTTGAGCCAGTCCATCAAAATGGCAAACGGCTTCAATGCCAATGCAGGTAAAATATGTCGTATATATCCTGTATATATATATATATATATATATATATAGACTGGCTGACTTGTGTGAGTGAGTGGAGGCGATAAATCCTCAATAATTTATAGATCTGAGCGACCGCATCGTTGACCCGGGCAAAAGCAAAAATTGTTGTACAAATATTTGTCTCAATCAAGCGAGAGAACTGCCATGTAAAAGTGTGAGTGCAACATGGCCGTAGAATGCTGTATGCCCCAACCACAACCCCACAACCCAACAACACCCCATCCCACCCCTCAGCTCCCGGGCGCCGTTCGCTTGCATTTCATTTCATTTCATTTCATAACTCAATGTGACAAGAACCGGATAACAGGGCAGTCAATTTATATTAAGAGACGAGTCAGAATCGGATTCGGACTCCAACTTGGAGCAAAGGACCCGCAGGAGGCCATCGAAATGGACAGATGAAAGCTGAGCGCTAAAAAGGGAATTCAATAAAGTATTCAGCAGTGGGCGGGGTAGAAGCTTGAGGCAGTGGCAACACTTTGAAAAATAGTATAGTTTATCTTTTAATAATAATTTTATAAATAATTTGGGAAAAAAGATGAAAGATGATTAAAAGATTTTTGTCCTCATTCAAAACTCAAAAAGTGTTTTTACATAATATTATTTTTTATATAGCATTTCTATTTTATTATTAATTATTAAAACATTAAATTGGATTTAACAGATAATAAATTACATTAAATCTTTCAGAATAATTGTAGCCTTTTCCTAAGAGAACCAATGTGCAGTGCTGAAACTTTCTGCATATTTAACTTAAAATTGTAAAAGCAGTCACATTCTGTCAGTGTATGAATATGAAGCAAGCATTCCCCGGATACACAGGCGACACTTGAGCGGCACAAAAAAAGTGGCTAAAGATTGTGCAAGGCAAACGCATAGATTGTGTGGACGATTCCGACTCTATGGGGGTGTGGAAGGGGCTCGCGGGTCTGTGGATAAAGGGGTCGAAGTGTAAAGGCCACGAGCCAAGCGACTTGAAGATTTGTGCTAGTTGCACGGTTACAATAATGATATCAGCTGGATAATGCTAGCAAAAGCAGCTGGCTCCCTTCCACACACAAAATACTACAAATATTTCACCAAGCATTCAGCGAGCTTAGGCGTATATACTATAGGAGTCTAAGGGGGTGTTGGTCGGAGGGGGTGGGAGGGGGGGTGGGGGTGTTGGTGTAGATGGTGTGTTGTGTGGGCTGTGCCATATTAGATAGTAGGATCCTTGAAGTGTGCTCGCATGCAGTGCATAATAAGAAAATTCCTGTGCGCCTTGGCATGCCGAGTGCTCATCACGAGCCACGTTCTCATCCACATCCTCATCCTATTCCACATCCACATCGTCATTCTCAATATCGTCATCCTCATCCTTATCCACATTCACATGTTCATCGTCATTCTTGTCGACCGTGTTCACTTTTATATGACATGAAACGCTGAACATTGAACTCTACACCACATTCACGTAACACAGTCGGGCTTAGCATCCAAAATACACACACAAACACACACACAAACACACACACACACACACATACAACTACAGCTACCAACAAACATCAAACAAACTCAGACACAAACATACAAAAACACTAAAACACCACAAAAAATTCAAAAAGTTTTTCAAGTTCAGCTCGCAAAAAAGTTTTTTTCTTTCGAATTTTTAACGCGCTTTGAAAGAGTTATAAAAAAAAACTGGCTGACGTCAAAAGTTTATATATATATACTGATATATATATAAACAATATATGTTTATAAACAATATATATATATATATATAAATACTTTATAAATTCCTGATCGAAAGAACGAATCAATTTAGACATGTTCGCTTGGCTATCTTTAGAAATGATGTGTTCGAACAGGCAGAAAGTGTTGGTTTAGACAAATCATATAAGTAAATATATTTAAATATATATATATATATTATATATATATATATATATATTGTATATAAATATATATTTATTTATTACCAAACTTGTATTGAATTTCATAGAAGTGTATATATAAAACTTCATCAGCAATAAGAATTATTATTTTTTATTCCGAATACTTAAATATAAATGTAGAATACATTAACAAATAGTGACAAATTTGCCGAGAAAACAAGAGTGTAATTTGAACAATGCTTACAGAGTTTTTTTTTTTATCTATAATAAATTATAGATATCATGGAAAAAAAAGATAAACCTTTTTTTATTTGGGGCTTAAGAGGAAATCTGTGCAAATATCTATTTTCTTGTTATTATGTTGCCTTATCAAGTATTTTGAAGTATTTGCTGTCTGAGCTGATATGAGAATTCTTACTTACAAAATGATATATATATATATATATATATATATATATGTATATATATTTATTGATCTGCATAGATTGCAGTGTTCTAAGTAATCTGTTAGTTCACAAGTGAATAAAAAAGGGTATTTAAAATTCGGCAACTATGATTTTTCCATTCGCTGTTCTGTTGTTTTTTTATATTTATATATTTTTTACTGTGTGTGTTGGTGTTGAGGAAGGGTGCCCTTAGGCTGAGGGCATTCGGTGAAATGCAATAAACTCCGGAAAAGTTTATTAAGTTTACAGTTATGTGTGCAATGCACTGTTGTTGTTATTGTAGCTTAAATTGTCGATGGATAAGAGCCGTTAAGTGGGAATGAAAATGCAATTGAAAGTTGAGACTAACCAATCGAGAATAAAGCAATTGAATAGTCACCGAGAGATGAACATGCCCCATTTGATATTAAAGGCGGAGGAGGGATTGGAGCTGCTGGCATCCCAACATTTTTTAGTTATGTGGTTCTTTTCCTGCCGTCTCTTTTATTTTTTTCTATTTATTTTTATTTTTCGGGTTAGGCTTCAGCTGAAAAGAAAGCAACACAAATCGAATTTCAACAAAATTAAAACTCTTTTTTTTTCACTCGGTCTGGAAATCAGTTACTTTGATGTTTGAATCTCTCTCTCTCTCTCTGTGTGTGTGTGCGTGTGTGTGTGTGTGTGTGTGTGACAATGTGACAAGCTAAGATTAAAAAGCTAAATTTAATTTAGAAGAAAGGTATGTGCACCTATTGGTGACCTGTCCAGAATGCTGCAAAATGCTATACGAGTTAAAGATCTAAGCATTTGAGTTAATACTGTTCTAGTTTTATCTAATAATACAAATGCTTAATGTAATCTTAGTAAGAAATATCTACAATTAAATAAAAAGAATACTCTAGTCGAGAGATCTTTACTGCTGCGTAATTTGGTATATATAATATAATATAAATTAATCATTTATAAATAAGCAAATAAACAGAAATTAACAATATAATACATATACTTTATCGATTCTTAAGATATTTCTTTTAAATTGTAGCTTCATTGACTAGCTGCAATAGATCTTTATCGATATTGAAGGAATGGAATAAAAGTATCGACAAGACGATATACAAATTGTGTAGTTAGACAAACGATGACGAATATATGTATTTTATATGAACGCTATTCTCTGCATTTTACTTTTACTTTTGCACATTTTCAATATACACTTTTTAGCCATTTTTAATGGTTTGACTTCTGTTTATTATTGAAAATGCGCTTTTTGGCTGGAGTAGAGATAATATTAGTACATAAAAATGTGCGTAATGAGTTATTCTAAATACAGAAAACAATATTTGCACATCTTGTTTAACTACGTCTGCCTCTTAAATGATGACTTCGGAGGATGCTAAATTCGTTCATTATTTAGCTATTCACTCGTTTAGCGAGTCTTGTAAAAATCTGAGCAATGAGTGAAATTTGTTTTTTATTAGTGCTGCTATTTCCACTCGAGGGTCGATAACGAGAGCAAAGGATAGAAAAGCATTTTGTAAATGGAAATGAAAATGAAAAACATGTTTATTTTTCTCTTCTATTCTACATATTTTTCTTCGTTTTTTATTTTGCTGCGCTGCTGAACAAATTGAGACGAGAGTTTGGCAATGTCTGCGTGTGTGTGTGTGTGGGTGTGTGTGTGTGGGTGGTTGATTGTGTGTTGCTGGAAGACATATGTGGGATAACAAATCAATCGCAACCTGTGGCAACTCAAACTGCTGTTCACATTTTCGCTAGAAGTTCATCATCAAAAACTCCTTGGGTCATTTTACTTCCGCTCTGCTTGTCTGCATTTCTAGCTTCGAGATGGCCACAACTTGAAGTTGAAGTAGAAGTTGACCAACACACAACACACCAATCATGTTTTATCAAATATTTTTGCACACACTCCAATATTTTTCAGACCGTGATGAAAATATTTGCATAACAAGCGACTTGCACAAGTACTAAGCAAATATTTTAAAGTATAAATAAAATTCACATAATGTTAAATTGACAAAAGAATACTCCAAACCCATATATTGTGTGCAAATACGAATTGTTAAATAAAATATTTGTTTTTACTTGGAATTTTATTTTTCAGCTTGCAAATAAAATCGAACTTTTTTTTTTCTATTGGATGAACCCAATATCAACATATATGAAAGAGAAAAACGGAATATCTTAAGGAAATCGCATATTTTATACTATGGCAGACATCTACAAATTAAAAGTGATGACATATTGTTAAAATGTCGAAATTATTTTAAATTTTGAGGGAGAGGAAAACATTGTTCTTGCAAGATTTTAAGATTATTCGTATGTCAGCTATATGATATAGTGATATAGGAGTTAACTCGAAGGGTTGACAGATTAAAGATAGATAGATACTTTATATTTTTACATAACTTCGTAAAAAGTCATAATACCCTCTTTAAAAAAGGGTATAAATTCATCAAGGCAAGCAAATTTACATGAGATTTCGGCTACACATCCATCTTGAGCTGAATAAAAAGTAATTTGAATAGTAAAACTCGTCGAATCGCTGTCAATTCTGATTGTAATCGAGTGTTTTTACTGTCTCCTTTTCAGCACTTCATCTATATGTGTATCCCTTTGGAAAAAAGGGTAGCTGAGTTGGTCTTCATCTATCTATTTATTCGTGGCTTGTCAAACAGTTTCATATACTTGGCGAACTACATTCACACATTAAACATTGTGTGTGTGTGTGTGTGTGTTTTTGTGTGTGTGTGTGTTTTTGTGTGTGTGTGTGTGTGCATTGATGTATGTTTGCCAATTGGATTTGACATTTTATTAGGTTTTCTTTACCGTTACTGCCGCTCCACTGACTCGGGACTCTACTCGCCTCGATTCCTTCGCAACCACCCATCCCCTCACCCATCCAGACTGAGTTGTAATTGATGTTCTGATGCCTGACTGGAAGTGCGTTGGTAACATAAATCTGATGACCTGCTCCTTGTACAACATGGCCAACATGCAGACAACAGCGACAGACAGACAGATAGAGTGAGAGAGAGAGAGAGAGAGAGAGAGAGAGAAAGAGATAGAGAAAGTATAATGTTATTTGGCTGCTCTTACATTTTTGGTAATTAGAGCCGTGGCCAACTTGATTATCGCATCATGTACTCTGGTAACTCTCTCGTAACTCGTAACTCGTAACTGTAGACGTGCCTCTAATTGCAATCATTAATTTCGACCATGTCATAAAATATCATACAATCTCATAGTCATAGTCATAGTCAAATGACGTTGAAAATTACTTCGAATTTCCAGCATATTAATCTAATGAAAGTTTTGATCTGAGCGAGTAACGAGCCATAACTCAAAACAAGTCAAGAGATTTAAGCTTGAGTCAAAAAAGGATACTTAATTTTAAGTTTATTGATTATCCTTTTTTGATAAGTAAATTTTTCACTATTTTATATTGTGCTTCATTGTGTGTTGACCTCTTTTAATAATTTTAATATTCTTTCGAACTAGCATATAATAAAAAAAAAGTATGATTTATGAAATGGTTTTCAAATATTAATGAATAAAAGAGCTTATCAACAATCATTACAAAGCAAACACACATTTTCAGGTCTGTCGGATACTAAGCTGCACGAAATCTATCTGGATGACAAGGAGATCAAGCTGAGCTGGATGGTCGACTGGTACAAGCAGGAGGTGCTCTTCCATTTGCAGAATGCGTTCAATGAGCAGCATCGCTGGTTCTATTTGGGCTTCTCGAAACGTGGCGGATTGGGCGATGCGGATATTTGCTTCTTTGAGAATCAGAATGGTTTCTTCAATGTGGTCACCGACACCTACACCAGTCCCGATGGTCGCTGGGTGCGCAAGGACTACCAGCAGGATTGTGAGGTCTTTAAAATGGACGAGTTCACGTTGGCCTTCAAGCGCAAGTTTGACACCTGCGATCCCCTCGATCTGCGTCTTCATGTGGGTATATTCAGCGTAACAATCATTCTCATACCTACACTCAGAAAAATCATTTTAAAATGTTTCAAGTATTTCCAATTTTTGGTTTTTCAAAATTTACTTATTACACATTTTCTTCTTAATCCTTTCCGATTACTAATCTGCGCAGGAGGGCACCATGTATGTGGTTTGGGCACGTGGTGAATCGGAGCTGGCGCTTGAGGATCATCAGTTTGCTCTGCCCAATGTGAGTGCTCCCCATGAGGCGGGTCTCAAGATGCTGCAGCTGCTGCGAGCCGACAAGATAATCATACCCGAAACGTAAGTCTTGCAAATTCAATTTGTACAATCTTCAAAATTGTGTTCCCTTATCAAATGCAGCGAACTGGATCAAATGGAAATCACGTTGGAGAAAGCACCGGTGCCCAATAAGGAGACAACTTATTGGTGCCATGTGCAGCGCTTGGATGATCTTGTCAAGAATCGCTTGCACATTGTGCAATTTGAGCCGATCGTTAAGACGCCTGGCATTGTGCATCACATGGAGGTCTTTCACTGCGAGACGGAGCCACAGATCGAGATACCACTGTACAATGGCGACTGCGAGCAGCTGCCCCAGGAGGCGAAGGTCTGCTCCAAGGTAATGGCCCTTTGGGCTATGGGCGCCAGCACCTTTACCTATCCGCCCGAGGCGGGACTACCCATCGGTGGCGCCAACTTCAATCCCTACGTTCGACTCGAGGTCCACTTCAATAATCCAGAGTTACAGCCAGGTGTGTGTTCAAATCGATATGTGAACCGATTGCAATCTCGATTCCCATACGATAAGTATACAAATCCCTATAAAGGTTTTTTGGTATGATATCTAATATAATTAAGAAAGATTCCTCAACACTTATAATACCAGGTTAAATGCCAAAACGTGATTAACATCTGGCACAATGAGTTGATCTAGCCAAGTTAGTCTTTTGTCTGCCACAGGATCTCTGAGTCTACTAGACGAAAATATGTAGTTTCGGAATAAAGATAAGCTTCCGCTTCCGGATCCGATTCCGATTATGAATTTCAATAGGTAAATTCTTCTTTTTTTTTTAGCGGTTTTCGATTCTTGTCACGCTTTGACACTATAATTTTGGGAGTTGCAATGGGTTTGGTGAAAGCCTCTTTTAAATCCAAAAATGTTTAAGAATGTATTTTCATGTGTTAAACTTATGCTAATATTAAAAAAACAGCTAAAAAAAAATATTGGTCAATCTGAAAATGAATGCAGCATTTGGGGGATAATACGATTTTGATGTTTGTTGAGCTGCTTTTGTGTAATTTGTTTCACAACCTTTAAGCCCCTCCACCACAACACACACACACACACACACACAAGCTGGAACACATGAATGCATAGGGTTGATTTCATTAAAACTTTTGTATAAATAACAACAAGGGGGAAACTGTGAATTGTGAATTGTGAATAGCGAACTGCGAACTGCGACAAGCAGAAGCAAAATGTCATTATTGCTTCATGAAGAGCCCTTGTGTCCCTTTGTATCTGTATATATATATATATATTTTTGTATATATATATATATATATATATATATATGTGTGTGTGTGTGTGTGAGGCAGCGTCTTGCGCATTACATGAAGCCACAAGAGCTTCACAGTGTTTCGAGTGCACCACTCAGCCATTGTCTATATAAACAAGTGTTAGTGTGTGTGTGTGTGTGTGTGTGTGTGTGTGTTTGTATAAAGGAGGTGTACAACACCGTCCACGTACTCCTCCTCTGCTGCTGGTTCTCTCTTAATTCGTGCAGCAAACGCATTAATATTAATCATACGCCCGACAGGACTCGTGGACAGCTCCGGTTTCCGCATCAAATTATCAAAGACACTGCGACAATACGATGCCGGCGTGATGGAACTCGGCCTCGAGTACACCGATAAGATGGCCATACCGCCAAGACAGCAGGCGTTCCCACTTAGCGGATATTGCATCGCTGACTGTACCCGGGCTGCCCTGCCTCGCACCGGCATCATCATCTTTGGCTCACAGCTGCACACGCATCTGCGAGGAGTTCGCGTCCTCACCCGACACTTCCGCGGCGAGCAGGAGTTGCGCGAGGTGAATCGCGATGACTACTACTCCAATCACTTTCAGGAGATGCGCACCCTGCACTACAAGCCACGTGTGTTACCGGTAACAGACCATATTTTACTGCTCATCTTTTTATACACTCAATTCGGAATGACTACAATCTGATAAAGCTTGGCTTCTGAAAATTCTCAAAAATGTACAGAAATTTTCGAAAGTTAATTTTGATCTGATGTTTGCTTCCATTTCAAGCAAGTCTAAGAAAAATTATACACTTGAATTTTGGAAAATTATAGATATTTCTGCATTTTTCGTTTTGTCATATTCGAAGTGTTTTCTTGCAGCTGTTTTCTCTGCACTTCAGCAAAAATCGAATTTTTTCTGATTTCTTTGTTATTTATTTTTTAAGTTTCAAAAGATTCGCATTTCGATTTAATCGTTTCTTTTTAATACGCATTTTTGTTTTAAATTATAGAAATTTATTTTCCAATCCTATAAAATAGAAAAAAGCCTTTCTAAATTTAAGATTTTCTTTATTGTTTTTTATATTATATATTTACAAATTATTTAATAATACGAGTTTATCAGAATATCTATCGATTTTATTGTAATGCAACAAATAATACTAAAATATGTTTCGATCTTGTCTCTCTCTCTCTCTTCCACACACTCTATCTCTCTCTCTCTCTCTCTGTTGCAGGGTGATGCTCTGGTTACCACATGTTATTATAATACCCTATCCGATGTGAATGCAACGCTGGGTGGCTACTCAATTAGCGACGAGATGTGCGTTAACTATATCCACTACTATCCGGCTACCAAGTTGGAGGTCTGCAAAAGTTCCGTTTCGGAGGAGACACTCGAGGATTACTTTATCTACATGAAGCGGTAAGCAAATGGGCGGTTTTGGGTGGTGTTGTGTGCTTTTGGATTCGAGTCGCTAATGTCATCCATTATTTTTCAATCTTCGCGTTGCTTCTACGGGCATTTCTCGATCTCTCTCGCTCGCTCTTATTGCCTGGCATGGCATTTGCCATCAAAGGCACAAACTTTGGCATTCTCCGGCTGTTGTGGCTCCCAGTTTGTGTGGCCCGAAGCGTATTCAAAGCGGAAATGTCTTCAGCTTCCTGCGTGTCCCAAAACCCTACCAAAAGCGACGCCAAGGTGCACGCTAATTGCCAGCATTAATGGGGCAGGCCAGAACCACAACCAGAACCAGTAGCTAAAAAGCCATACGGCACCCAAAGTACACTTGACAAAAAACTATATGTGTTTCTCATTTAGAAGAAAAGCCCAGTTAAATTTGGCATAAATTCTTAGAGTTAACAAAATTTATTGAAGATTTGCATTTTTAGTTATAAAAAATATTTAGCATTTTTCGTAAAAAATAATATTATTTTTATATATTTTTATTATTTCAATAATTAGTAAAAGTTTAATTTAATCTATTAGGAATCCAGTTAGTTTTTATTTAAAAATTCTTTCTTTCAAACAAGCCATTCAAAATCAAACTTTAAATTTTAAATGCCAAATCACAAATGTTTATTTTTCAAGTGTAACAATGGAAGGTGTTCGTGGATGGTTGCAACAAAGTGCGGCAAAAAGAAAAATTTATATTAGATTAGAGAATTTTCGAGTTTTTCGGCTGCGGTATTCTGGGTGCGAATTGCGGTTAAATTACAAAAGGACCAAAAGGCTGGCTTAAAAGCGATTCAACTCCCCTCCTTCACCCGGTTAGACAAAAGCCAGCCGCATCTCACTGTGCGAGAGTTGAGAAACTCATGAAGATTTACCGGGTGTTTGGCATACAAACAAGTAGAAGCCAAACCCAAAGGTGATTTCCACATTGTTGTAAACTTTCAACTCTGCCAATGGCAGCTACTAACTGGGTATAGACCAAGAATTAAAGAAAACATAATGCTTTTGAATTAGTTACGAACGCTTGTGGACTTGTGAAAGACGGCTTTGTTCAAAGTTGCTGCCAAGAAACACAATTTCAAAATATATGTTAGAATGCGCTAGCCGGGTCTGCTCGACTACCTGAATAATATATAAAATTAGGTATTTATGAACAAAATCTGACATTCTTAATGGATCTTATTGCACGGTATAACAGTTAATTGAAGGCTATATTTTTGGAATTGTGCATTTTATTAATATTCAAATCGATGAGTATCGATATTCACGAATCGGAATAGATCGATCTATGATCTATGTGTGTTGATAAAGAATTTAAACGTATACTTTAATAGGTTTGCAAAAGATGTCTTCAGGCTGTTGCATATGCAAGCACAATTTGAATATAGCCTTTCACTTATTTTGCTTAAGGTACAAAAACTAATTAATATTAAAATAGAGCGAGTAAAAAATATATAAAATATAATATTCGTGGGCAAAGAAGAGGAAATGCAGTGGATGCAGTTTGGAGCTGACCCAATTTAAAGCACAGCTTTTGAGGGGAAATTGAAGCAAGAAGAGGAAGAAGAATATTGCCTGTTTAGTGATGAAAGTGACAACATTTCTTGCTAACCCAAAAAAAGGCAATTACTTGTCTTAATCACTTCGATATTGGTTTAATTGTTTTTTTTTTTTGTTTTTATTGGTTCTGCTTGGTTGTGCAATGCAACACTGCAGCAAGGAGCATCAGCATGGCATACACTTGAATGGGGCACGTTCGGTGAATTATCAGACTATCGAATGGACACAGCCCCACATCGACCAGCTGTACACAATGTACATACAGGAGCCGCTTAGCATGCAGTGCAACCGATCCGATGGCCAGCGTTTCGAGGGACACAACTGGGAGGGTGTCTACCCCACCGCGGTGCAAATCAAAATGCCCATCCATCGCAAGCTGTGCCCCAACTACAATCCGCTGTGGCTCAAGCCACTGGAGAAGGGTGAATGCGATTTACTCGGCGAGTGCATCTACTAGGTTGCCAGCGTAGCCAGCGTTGCCAAATGACTGCGGGGGGGAAATGGGTAAATTGTCTAACACAAACAACAAACAACAAACAAAAAAACACAAACACAAATACAAACACAAATTGATAAACTTAAAATACTGGGGACACAGAACACACTAAGTAGGAAGGAAGCGGCTTTTTGGCATCGGGTTTATAAGACCCTTTTTTTTTTTTGTGTGTTGTTGTTGTGCGTTTGTTGCGTTTTTATAAAGTATTTGACTGTCAACATCAACAGCTTCAGCATCAACATCAGCATCAACATCGGCATTATTGAAATGTGAATGATAAAAGGTCACCAGGGGACAACAGAGTCGACGGGCGGCGGGTTGCGGGCTGCGGGCTGCGGGCTGCGGTTTGGGGAGCGTAAAACTTTCTTTAAATAACTAATGAATTGTTGGTCTTTGAAAATTGCCGACGATTTGACAGCAGAAGAACAACTTGGCTAACAACACGCATACATTTTTTTTGCTGCCACCCAGCTTAAAGCGCCAAAACGACACAAAAGAAAAGTGAATGAAGAAAGAAGAGAAAACGCAGCAGAATAAATGAAAAGCTGTTACAAAAAAAAAAATGAAAAAAAAGAACAAAATATATAAAAGATTTGAGTTCTCTGGCTGACTATGAATACCCTGTACTCAAAAATGAAGATATTCTTCAAGCAACGCTTGTGAGCTATTTTGTCTTTATCTCTATTTACATTTTTCTGAAATAAATATAATATTTAATTTGTACGTGTTGGCAAAAAAAGACGTTTTTTCATCGATGTCGATTCATTTTCTTCAAAATACTTTCAAAAACTTAAAAAAATTTGTTATTGTTAAACAAAAATTGTCAACTGATCTTTTAAAATGAGCACATGGAAAGACGCAATATAAGCCAAAAATAATAATTATTTGTTTTACAATTTAAAGCGTTGCTTGCAAATCAATAATAATATTAATAATAATAATAATAATAATGGTAATGATAATAACAATAATGATGATAATGATAATAATAATGATAATTAGAGTAATAATATTAATAAGCATAAGAATTCCATTTTTTGTCCGAATTTCAATGGGTACATTGTATGCCAATGCCTCCCGGGTTGGGGCAGAAATATCAGATGCAGCCGCAGGAACAGCAGCAGAAGCGGCAATGTTGGTAATGAGTGCTAACGGTACTCTTTATACAATATAAATGAGCTAACATTTGAGTGTCAGTTGGAATGCGAGTATAGGATGAAAAGAGTGCGCCCAGCCAGCAAAGGTGAAAGAAGAACAAGTGATGACAGTGAGGTGGCCAACTCTAATTACCAAGAGTCCGCCCCAATGGTCAGGTGTCTGGAAAAGAGTGTCATATAACAACTAACAAAAGACAACAAATAAGAACAAAAAACAATACAACAAAATGCAAAGCATGAGTTTTTCCTTCTTGGACAGCCAACAGCCAGGCAAATGTCCAATTTGATGGCAGCAATCGAAAACTATCGATAGTTAAATTCAATCGCGTTGAGTCACTGCATAATTACAGTAATAATTTACTAGTAGTCGCGATGATTATGAGTAGATGATTATGAGTAAGATTAGAGGTATCTATGAGGGTATCTATCTGATTGCAGATGAGTATGCGTGAAAATGTACCTTATACGAGAATGTGTTTTGAGTAAAAATGTTTAAACTGACAACAGTTATCAGTTAAGATGAGTATGAATACGGCCGAGTTAAAACTGTTGTGACTTTATGCAATCCAAATGAGATTTAGTGTAGGTCAATGTGCAAGTTGTTGTTGGTGAGTGGAACATGAGTTTCAATTAAGTTGAGCACAGATGATTAGGAATTTAGGTTTAGGAATTTAGGTGGTCATCAGAATGAATACGACTGCTAGTAAACATTTGCAATGCTTTCAATGAGTAGAGTTTATAAGGAGTAGATATGGCTATTAGTTAAAGCAAGAATGAGTACAGTAAAATAAACACAGACACCTCATGCAGAAAACAACAAGTGTCTAAGGAGGAAGTAGAAAGCTTATTGCTCCATGTGAAAAAAGTAGCCAACTAAAGAGAATCCTTTCGAGCAAGCGTTGCGAGACTTTTAAATTTTGTTATTGGATGCATCCTCAATTAAGATATTTGGAGAATGTTAAACGTTAAAACTATCAATAGTTTTTGCATTCAGCTTTACAATTACTTCAGCCAATTAAGCATGAATATGTTTGACTATATTGATGGATTAACTCTGCAGTGCAAAATTGTATTTGGAACTTAACTTTCTTATATATGTTATTTATGATAAAAGATCCGCCTTTTATTATTTTCTTTTGTTGTCGCTGTTGTTGTTGATGTTTATGCTGATGGGAGAAATTGATGAGGATCGCGAATTTGGATAGTTTTACACGGATTTATTATAAAAACAAACTGAATATGAAACCAAAAAAAAAAAAAAAATATAATAAAAATATATAAAAAACGAAAGAACAAAATACATATGCACAAAACATCTAATGAATATGGTTTTAAGTGTAGCTACAAGACAAACAAATATGTGTGAGATGTGATAATTGTTCTACGACTAAACAACAAAAAACAAAACCAACAACAACAAAAACTATGTATGTCGATGCAAATTTATATATACACATATATATATATATAAACGCCAGAAAACACACACAAATATATAAGAAAACTAGCAAAATAAAAATTATATATATACATATATGTATTAAATAAAATATATACATACAAGACAAGCCTTCACGCTAATAAGAAATCTGAAAAAAATGAAAATTTTAATAATAAAAATGACCACCATACCAGTACGAAACCAACATTTGTTTTTCCTTAAGTGCGGCGGAAAAACTAAACTTTTTTTTTTTACAATATTTTATGGTTTTTGTCTTTATTGCTTGTTAATTTTCTTCACAGCTTCAATTTGCTGTTGGGAAACACGATTTAATTCCAGGTTTATAAATTATATATATATATATATATATAAATATATTATATAAATATTATATATATAAATAGGCGTTGCTTTGTTGCTGCTTTGTTTGTCGATCGATTTTGGTTATCTAGGTGGCTGATGGTCTGTTGGCCTGGCCAGCAAAAGTAACGGCATATTTAAGCCTTGAACGTCATTTTAATTGATTTTCACTTTTGGTTTCAGTTTGAGTTTTTCGCAACGAAAAAAATACGTGCGTTTGCCTTTATGAAATTAATGTTTTCATAACGCTTGCAATCCAATTAAAACTTTAAACGAAATCATCCAATAACAATTTCCACACAAAAAAAATTTTATATTCATTGCCACGACGCACACACACACAAAATAAAAAATATGTTAGACTGTTTTCTATCTTTCCCTTTCTCTCTTCTTTTCTGGCTCTGTCTCTGTCTCTCTTGCATTTCAAGTGGCGATTATACTTTACAAAACAAAATATAAAAAAAGTCGTATATTTATTATTTTGATGGCCTTTTTTAATGACAACTACACTTGTTAGTTATTGTACATTTTTTATTAAGCAATTGCGTTGCGCATATTATGGTTTCTCTTAATTAGCCACAAATTTGCTTAAATATTAAATACAATTTAAGCATTTTCCCTATTACACTTTTATTTTCCCTAAGCAGATGAGCTTCTCAATTTTGATGAGTTTGTTGTTGACCAACATCCAATAAAACAAATTCCCGTAGCAAAGTTGCAAAAAACCAAGCAATCCATTTCCGTTGTTATACCCTGAACCCATTAAAAATGGTTAAAAAGAGTATAATGGTTTTGTAAAAACGTATGTAACAGGCAGGAGGAAGCATCTCCGACCCCATAAAGTATATTCTTTATCCGGATCAACAGGCGTCTGACTGTATGAACACGCGGATACTGGAGACTATAAGAGGTAAAGACTTGACATTTTGAATATAGGCTCTTGTATATCCGTATATATTTTTTTTTATCGATAACGGCCTCCGTTTCTCCGTTTCGATTATCGATACATTTCAAATTTGAGTAAAAGCCTCAATTTTAAAAGAATCTTAAATAACACACAAAATGCATTGACCAACTACTCAAATTTTAATATTCAGATCGGATAGGAAATACTCAAGTTTTGGTCAAAAATATATTCTCATATTGATTTGATTTCTACCAGCAGCCGCAACCATTTTCTGTATGCATAAATATGCGAGTGCATGTGTGAGAGAGAGATGGCACATATACTCGATGCCAGCGTGAATATTTTTATGTGTGTATTCTGCAGAGCCCCGTTACGTACAATGGCATGTACGCATATTTGTATGTATGAATGTATATGCACGTCTCTTCAGCGAGCCAATTGGGGATCAGTTCGGGCTTGTGAATAAAAATATGCACAGCATTCGATTGGTTTTACTCTTCAGTGCCTGTGCTTGCTATAAGAAGCTCACATTTGCTCACTTTTTATTATTTTTATAAATTTTATTTGTTGTTGCGACTAAAAATTAAATTTAAATTTTTTCGCTTTGCGTAAAAAAGCTTCCATCATTGCCAGCGCGTGTAAACAGGCCTTACAGGAAAAATGAGTTTACTTTTAATATAAATACGCAAGGTTTATTTATATAAATATATATATGTATATCTTTAATGTGTATTGAAGTTAAAAAGCTGGGAACCAAGTCAAGGTTGATCCTGCTAAGCTGCTTAGGTTGATCAAATATGAATATGTTCATCACTCAGTCAGTCTGTCAATCTGTTTTATGTTTTTTGTCCTTTGGTCTCAGCATTATGAATATTTGGCAAAAAGCGTCATGATTCCATTAGCGTGATTTTGGGATGAACGATAAGCGATGGTTTCCTAAGCAGGAAGTCTAGCGGAGCGTGACCAGGACAAAGCTGTCTTCTGGATTATGTATATGTATATGTGTGCGTGTGTGTGTGTGTGTGTCTGCGTGTCGAGCAAGTGATTGTGAATAGAAATTTGTGCAGATAAAAGAGTCAAGCGGGAAGAGTTAAGTGGCAGGCAACACGCGTAACGCAGCGGAACACGCAACACGTAACGTGTAATGCGAAATGCGTAACGTAAAATGAATATGTGAGGAGGCGTGGCAACCCAGTCATTCGTTAGTTGTCTCCAGATGTGTGTGTGTGTGTGTGTATTTGCACTCTGGAAAAAGCAATAAATCAGAACTCAGAGAATCGAAAAATATTTCCATGGCTTAAACTTAGCCTTGATTGTAACTTAAAATTATTGCAATTTTTGTTGCATTATTTCTTAATGCACACTTAAAATGCATATTTTATGAAAATCTAAAATGAAATAATAAAATGAAGTATATTTTTAATCAGTGGGTAAAATGGATCAACTTTTATTGCAGGCTTTGCAGAAATTTTAATCAAAATCAGATAATATAAATAAATTTAAAAACCAAGTCATAGAATTAAAATTAATGTAACTTTATTTCTAGTTTTTGAAAAATTATATATGTGCCTTGATTATTGTGATTATTATTATTATTATTATTTTTTTTTTTTGAGTGTAGTCGTGAAATTATCTGCTTTGACTGCCTGCTATTGCATTTGCGCACAGAATCATGCAAAGCACATTTAATCAGACGCCTCACTTCCTCTCAAAACTCCCTCTCAGTACAAAATTAACCACGCCCCTGCTTGAGCAACGTGTGGCATCATTAAAGTCCCCCTCCAAGCAGTGAGGCCAAGCGGAAAGGGCCAATGGCATCTTCATTTTCATTTTCATCTTCACTTTGCTCAAAACATTTATCTACGCACCATTGACCCACACACAAACACGCACAACAAGTGATTGGCGAACCAGGTAAATATTTTGGGAAAACAAACAGTTTTATTATCGATTTATTGCGATCATAAAGAATATACTTAATTATAAGACTGATCATAGAAATAAAGGTTGAAATTAATTTGTGTTTTACTTAAATCTTTATGACCCATATGCATAATAAAGCTTATTTTTTTTTACAATATGGTAAATGCTGAAAAGGTTTTCTGGAAATTAGAAAAGTTTCGCTCTAAATGATTTTACATTAGAGCAATATTTTTGTACAATGATTTCATTATTATTAAATTTTGCTCAAGAATAAAAAATTGCTTGGGCTCTAAATAAATTGCAAGTCTATCAAATATTTTGCTTTGCAGTCTGGCAACTCTGTCACACCTTATGAGGTCCCTATCCCCCATCCCCTCCCTTCACCCATCGTGGCGCACATGTCTACAGATGTCTCGTTATAGCAGAATTGTTTTCATGCTTGATGGCAAATTACGCACAAACCCCAACATGCAAACGCCCAAGCCCCCTCATCCACACCGCTCCCTCATTATCACCGTGCTCTGTAAAACCCCTCTAAGCAGCACCAAAAGGCCAGCCCCTTCTTGGCACGCCCATGCACTTGATTTTTGTATGATGTGCGTTGGACCCGTTAATATTTCATATGTCAACGCAGGCATCGACCCATCATAAACAAAAGTCAGCACATCAAACCGCCAAGTCCCAAACAACCACCCCCAACGACGCCTGCCCCACTCTTCATCCCATTCCCTCACCTCCTCCATTTCTCCTGTCGTTGGCGCTTGCCGTTCTTTTTTTTATTCACGAGCGTGGCCTTAAATTGCTTGCATTTAAAAAATTTGATTATGTCAAATTCTCATGCGGGGAAATTAAATTTAAACACAGAATCACAATTTCTTTGCCGCTGATTGTTGTTTTTTTTTTTTTTTGCTTCTGTTGTCTCGTTTTTTTTTTTACTTTTTATGATGGCTTTTCCGCATTTTCGACATCAAGCGAGAAAACAGTGAGACGAAAAAAAATAAATTAAATGAGAATGAGAAAACAAGAAAGTATGCTCAAGTCGAGCATGCTTGCACAGCAGATACCCTGTATTGTGATAATACTGATTACTGTTCTCCGAAAATGCCACAGTCAACAAAGAATTTAATTTGAAAATTTCGGCAAATTATTTAATTATTTTTGATTAAAAATATTATATTTATGTTACATTATCTTTGAGAGTGGCACATAAATTTGTGCATTCCCTTCTTATGCAGTGCAGGGTATGCAAGACAAAAGGATAACGGCGTACACAACATGCGACTGACACATTCAGTCAGCCAGTTAAAATTGACTCACTTTGACTTTAGTTAAGTTAACCGTTATTCTTAACTCGGATTCGCGACAGGAATGCTAATCGAGCTATCAAAATGCTATCGATTTGAAATGCATGCATCTATAAAGAATATTTTATGTAGGCATTGTTCTTTATTTACAAAAGCTTGTTCTGTTTATAAGTTTACATTAAACGAATATGGTCTATCAGGAATATACATTCATATCAAAAGATTTCGATAATGATCTATAAAGTTCTTATATTCAGTGAATAGACAACGAATAATTTCAGTATAATTAAAACTAATATTAGATATAGAAAAAGTATTAAGATATATTTAATATATTTCTTATGGAATTTCATTAGGATACCTTATTTAAATAGTTATTCCCATAAAGGTAAAAAAGATTCCCAATATACAGTTACGCATTTGAAATACAGCTGCAAAAATAACGATGTTTGGTCCAATATTTTTTTAGAAGGTAGGAATAAAATTAATAAATTCAACGGTTTTAAAATTATAAACGTATTTAAAGTAAATTAGAATCACAAATAATGATCACAATTCTTAAATTTAAATCAGTTTATCATCCTGAAACAAAAATTGAAAAATTTATGTATCAATAAAGAAGAAAATTACATCGCATAATTTTTGTTTTCCAGCTTCAATTTACAGGGTATTTATAAGTTGACGACTCCATTGATATTGATTGCTTTATTTGCAGTGTGTGCTGAGCGACTTAAAACAGCTTAAATGCTTGTGCTGGTACCAACCAGTTCGTTGGACGGGGTATTATTTTTGTTGGTGAAAGTAAGGGGTGGGTTGGGGGTGGTATGATGTTGAAAATGTGAGCGACGAAAAGAATAAAAGACAAGGGACGCCAAGGACAATAATGGGGGTGGCGGGAAGAGGAACACATTGCGACGCATTCGGCATTTGTTCTTTAAGGGAAAACGGGAACAACAGCTGGCAAAATGTTTGCGATTTATGCATAATTTATGCAAAAATGAGACGGCAACAACAACAAAAACAATTTGACATTAATCAGTATGCTTTATTGACTTGACCCTAGTGCGAAAGAGAAGCAGTGTGTTTGTGTGTGTGAGACAGAGATAGAGACAAAGAGAGAGAGAGAGAGAGAGATAGAGCGACGCAGACACTCATGACGATTTGCGTTGTGCTCGGCATTTTTACCATTCCCCATAACTTAATCAAGAAATTCTTTCTGTTACCTCTACTCGTTCTCTCTCTTTCTCTGTTTAGCTTCTAATTGTGCTGTCTCTTTTTCGCCCAGTCATCAATGACATTAAGGTCAACCGCATTTCGTTTCGTGCCTTTTGCCTTTTACCTCTTAATGAATGCGTCTTCCACATTCCGCCGTCTTCCTGCGTCTCACAACTTATGCGATTTATATTTCCTTATTGCTGTGGCCCACAAAAAAAAGAATTTTCATACAGTTTTCTATACATTTCACGAGCTGTCATAAGCCACGAAGTCTTAAGACTAAAATCCACTTAAAATGGAAAACATATATTTTTTTTTGGTTGAACTTGAGTAGAAGGAAGGCAGAAGGAAGCATTAAATATACATGTCTCTTTTCTTGATCAGCATCAAGTGTCGAGTCTGTTGGTCTGTCTATATAAATGTTATAAATGTTTTGGTTTATCATACACATATAAAGAGTATTTCGTTCTTTCATTGGGCTAGTTTGGATTCAAATCGATTTGCGATAGCCATAAGCGACACAATTGTTAAGATTAACATTTTAATTAAGGTTTCAAGCCGAAATCGGTAAGTTTCGATGAAAGTTTATATTCGAAATCGGAACCAAGCTTTGTATTGGAACATCATTATAATCAATCCCTTTGCTTAAGTGTAGGTATTTACATTTACATTTACATTTAAAACTTTTTGAGTTATTTTTGTTGTTTTAATTTTTTTTCATTTCAAGTCGAATTTCACTTGAAAAAAAATTAATTACACACTTCATATTTATGTTCGAAATTAAAATCGTTTTTTATTTAACGTGTGATTAAATAATAGCTACCTTCTGTGGAAAACAAAATTTAAAACTGTGATTTCAAATGATTTAAGAAATCTGATTTATATATTCATATTTAAACTTGCGTATTTGACATTCACTTGAGCTTAACTTTAGCTTAGTTTGAGTTTCAATTTGATAACACAAAGTCCACGTAACGTTGCCCAAAATTAATTATATATGTGAACAAATATATATATAAAACAAATCAAGTAGGCATGCAAATCAATACAAAAAATATGAAGTACTCATTTATTATTTATTCATTATATATTGTATACCGAGAGTTTTAGCTTATCAAGAAACATTACGCTTAACCCAATTTTTAATCGGATCGTATGGGAACTCTTAATGTAAATGGAAGATATTGGTCAGAACTTTTGTCAAAACTGAAACGATTTTTAAAATACTTTTGCAACAGGAATTGCCTTCTAGATTCATAATTCATATAGATTGCTTTAAAATGCGTATCAGTTGAAATTTAAAAAATATAAATGCCAGATCTAAGATGATTTCTTTCTTCAATATTTTTAATGTTTTGTTGTTTTGACCATACTTGAATTGCTACAGGGTAGCCAAATGTGCATTGCGGAGTTAATTATTTAAATAAAAATATGCCACAATTGATTTCGTTATTGTCTATTGCCTGCGAGGTTTTTTTGAGTTATTTTGTTTTTTTTTATTTTTGGTTTCAGTTGCGTTTTTGTTGGCCAAGCGAACGGACGGATCGAAACAAAAATCACAAATCGAAAATCGGCACCTAACTCGACGTTTAAAGAGCTGTGCTGCTTACAAAGCACCGCATTAAGCGGTAGCCGCAACAACAACAACAACAACAAGAAAAAAGGGAACAACAACAACAACAACAACGTCAACGATGCATTTGTATGTGGCAATGTGGGTTTGTGGCACACTGCTGGCGCTTCTGTTGGGATTTCAACAGCGCAAATGTTGGCGCCTCATCTGGCAGCTGAACGGATGGAGGGGAGTGGCACAGCAGCCCCTACTCTGGTTCCTGCTCTGCATTAATTTGCATCCGAACAGTTGAGTGCCCAAAGATTTGAAATTCATTCCTAGTTACCAGTAATACGCAATAACTAAGACTACTCTCCTTTTGGGATAGCGAAAGTTCAAGTTTAAAGTGTGGATATTTAAAGAAAAAGATTTGAATATTTTAAAGATTTAAATTATTAGTATTTTATTTGACATAATTGTGTTTAGGTATTCTGGACAAGGTGACGCGTCTGCGGGTAATCTTCCAGCGTCCGTTGGCTATTTTGATCGGGACTCGGGCGGTGCTTTATATAGACGATCCAGCGGACATGGAGTCCATATTGAATGCGCCTGAGTGTCTCGACAAGACCTTCATGCAGGAGGGTTTCTTTGCCCGACGTGGCCTGCTCCATGCCCGAGGTAAGGAGTGGAGATTAGCGGATTTTGGGAATATGAAATAATTGATTGTTGCAGGTCAAAAGTGGAAGCTGCGTCGCAAACAACTGAATCCGGCATTCAATCACAATATCGTTGTCAGTTTCTTTGATGTATTCAATGGGGTTGGCAATCAGCTGGTTGAACAATTTGCCACCCAATCCCATTTGCATGGCCAGGCGGTTAGATTCAAGGACGCCGAGGATATGCTCAGTCGCGCCGTGCTGGAGGTATCCTGCCGTGAGTATTGCCACAAATCCAGACCACATATGTCCATATCTACATCCACCTACATATCATAATATGAATGTGTACATTTCTATACAGTTGCGCCCAAAATAATAGTCCCACATCTATTTATCTTTCATATCTCTGCTAATCCCTCTGTTTGCTATCTTCCAAGAATTTCACAGGATACCTAGATTAATTTAATAATAGGTTGCAGGCTAATGCCAATAAAAGGCTAATAAATGTTAATATATTTAAACTGTTATTTATTTATTTCATCAGATTGGCTTGCTCTTAAATAATAGCAAAACTAATTTAAAAACAATTAAACTGTTTCATATCGTTGTTTATTTATTAATATCCCATTTTATTTAAACATTAGTTAAATTGTATGTAATAATTAAATATTAGATGTATATAATAATAGTCTTATACTCCAATATTCGATAATGAAAACAACTTTGCTAGTAGCAAAACCATTATTTTTACGCTATTATTTTGCGCTTTAATGTTTGATTTATTGTTTTGTTTACTAGCCTTGTCCAAATTTGTTGAAAGTTCGTAGATTTGTTTGTCCATTGTAAATTTTGTAGGTCATAGTGATACTATTATTATAAACGCTGCTGTTGTATGCCTGTGGTTGTAGTTTGGTGTCTCTGACGCTATTTGGGTTTCGACACGTTTGACCAGTTTCCATGCGACTCACGTACGCGGAATTCCAAGAAGAGGCGATGGTCATCACCCACAACCAGTCAGTCAGTCAGAGCTGGTAGATCTGGGGAGTGGAGTACGGGATGGGGCAATGGATAATGTAAATTATGATTAAAGTGCCATGTGGAAAATGGTGAATTGAATTTATCTATCTAATTGCTATAATATGCAATATATTGAAAGAGTTATTTTTATTTTGTTGTAGTTAAGCCTTGGGTTATATATATATATATTCTTGACCATCATCAATAGCATAGAATTATGTGAACTTAGTCAGCAACAAATCTATCTTGCTTAATCTAGTAACAAATTCAACATAAGCCTTCTGTGGTCAGATTGCAGCTAAATTAAAAACTTTAGATAAAAATATCAGTTTTTCCATATAAAAAAAACATTTTAGTTTTGTTGTATTAATAGTTTTTTTTATATTTAGAATAATGGAAAATAGTAACGTAATTGTGAATGGACCTCGACTTGGTATGGAAATGTAATTTTTGAGGTGCTTAAGTTATCCGTAATTTCTTGCTGGTTATATTTTGAAGACTTTAACCCAATATCATTATACTTTTTTGGAGGTATATAGTTTTGTCCGCATCACGAGCCGAGTCGATATAGCCATGTCTCTTCACCCACTCCTCATTTCTTACATCCTCAGTGTTATTGCTTCGTTCACTTAGGACTCGACGTCCGACCTGATCGGAACTTTATATATATATAATATAGATGCCATAGGATCAATCGGTAGCACGATTTAAGAAATGGGATCGATATAGAATTAGATTAGAATTATATTAACCAATTCTGATGAGGAAATGTTGGTTTGTAAAATATAAAACATTTAAATTAAAAAAAGAGTTAAGCTAAACAACATTTTGGCTCAATCTAAAAATATTTTTAAATAAATAAAATTTATTTATTATTTAAATAGACTTTTTGTTTGCATTTTTGGTTCAAACAAAAAAATTCTTCTGAACCGAAAAAACCGGTGAATACATTAAATTAATAATATCTCGAATTAAGTATTTAAATTAAGCTATCAGCAGATTAATATCGGCCTACAAACGAATTTTATTTATTTCTTAATTCCTCAACCAATTTCAATTACATCACAAGGAAATGATTAAATCTTTAAATTGAAATATGCTTAAATCTTTGTTTCTAGTTGCATCTTTGTAGCTATATCTATGCTACACACACTCTGCATCTGGTGGTATTTGCTGCCAGAAGTTGACTTCAATTTCAGGCCAAATTTAATTATTTGAGATTCGACAATTTGCAGGATAAAACGGTTAGCGCTGGCCATTAACAGTTGGCCTGGGGGCAAACCCACAAGGTGGGTGGGTTCTTGAGTCGGGTGGTTGTTGATATGTCGAGGTTTAGCGGGACGTCTCCTAAATGATGTCTGCAGGAGTTGATGCTATGGCTTCTTTCTGTGTCCGCTGTCGGATGGATTTATTTGAATGCCACACGTGTGCCTCCACTTCTGCCCATCTCCATCTACATCACTCTCAGACTCTCAGACTCTCTCTCTCCCCCTTTCTCACTCTTTCCCTCTTTCGCCCTCTGTCTCTGTTTTTGGTTTAACACCTCGTTACCTTTTATTGCAGTCACCATTATGGGGACACCGACGAATTTTACGAAAGCAGATGACGCCCACATCGCCACAACCTACAAGCGGTGAGTGCTCTTCACATTGAATCTGTGCACTTAAAAAAATATATATATGCCATTTTATTTGGTATTTAACAAGCAGAAATAATGTTGCTCTTTTTAGATTATCAAAAATTATTTGAAGTTCAACAGACAACATTTTGAAATTTATGAAATCAATTATAGAAATTAGAAAAGTTACAAAACTCTTTTCTCATTTTGCAAAAAAACCTTCTAATTTCTGTAAAATAATATTTAAAGATTTTATTTTAAATTCTAGCATTATAATCGAAGGTAATGCATTTTTTTGAAAATAAAATTAAGCTCTAATAAATGTTAAGACAGAATTTCTCAACTTTTTAGAAGGTAATTTTCGACACTTTTTACAATTTAATTTGAAAAAAATATTATTTTGCCATTCAAATTGTAAATGATAAAAAACAAAATCAGACAGATTTAATTTCTCCATTTACCATAAGCCTATTATAAATTTAAAATTCGTGTTGAGGGGATCGTTTAGTTGAGGTCTCTTAACTTGAGAATTCTAACTAGTTATTTTTTCTGTGTGTATTAATTTCGGTCTTCGTACTTTTTGCATAGGCTGCTCGAAATCTCGGCTATTAAAACTGTGAAGCCCTGGCTGCAAATCGATTTGCTGCATCGTCTATTGGCGCCGCAGCTTTATGCGGAGGCGGAGGCATGTAACCAGCTGCTTGTGGACTTCGTGGCAGAGATTGTGCAGCGCAAGCATTGCAGTTGGCTGCTACGAAATGTCAGCAATGATGACGAGGATACGCCGTGGCAGCGTCGCATATTCATCGAACAGATGTTCCGACTGGCCGCCAATGGAGAACTAACACTCCAGGACATCGAGGATGAGGCACAGTCCATGGTTTTAGTGGTGAGTTAAAGTCTATATCTCAATCTTTCTCTTTCTCTCTCTAGAGAGAGAGAGAGATGGCTGGAAAATAATTAATATTATTTAAAATTAAATTCTAGAAAGATCGAACCTTGTCTTAGTTGGGTTAAAGGCAAAGGTTCAAGTGTAGCATCCTCTATTGAATTATATTCTCTATTTTCATTTACCTGCAGTCCTTTGAGACCGTCTCGAATAGCATAATGATAGCTCTGCTCTGTCTGGCGACCAACAAGGGCGAATGCCAGCGGAGGCTGCGGGCGGAAATTGAGGTCGTTTTGCCGCATGGCAACGATGCAAGCTATGTGGGAGTGGAGCAGCTGCAGCAGCTGCGGTATCTGGATGCCTTTGTCAATGAGGCACTTCGGCTGCTGGCAACGGTACCGATGAATTTGCGGCATGTCAGCCGCGATTTTCAGCTGGCCGGTAGGATGGCGATTGTGCCACAGAATACGATCATTGCGCTCGATACGTTCAACATGCAACGCGACGAGAGATGGTGGGGCAAGAGGGCCACACAGTTTGATCCACAGCGTTTCATGCAGGAACCGGAACAGGAGCAGGAGCAGCACGAACAGCAGAGGGCAAAGGAAAAGCCATACGAGCAGAATGGACAAAATCCTGATCACCTAAAGTATTCACAGCGGCGACACTCTTACAGTTTTCTACCCTTTTCGAAAGGGTTGCGCACCTGCATCGGTGAGTTTGCAATATTTTATATAAATATATTGATATATTTATAATATGTATAAATTAATCCACTTCTCAATCGACAGGTCGTCGTTATAGCTTCTTCATCATGAAAGTGTTCCTTGTCAAGCTGTTGGCCACCTTTGATTTCAAAAGCGATTTTCAATTGGAGCAGCTGCAATTCGTTGAGGGCATTTCGCTCAAGTTTCGCAACGCCGACGATATATTCTTTCAAATACAGCCACATCAGAGCTCCTAATATTATTGTTATATATATATATATATATATTTTTTTTTATTTTTTTTTTTAAGATTTTAATTTGTGGTAACTACCAGAATAATTTTCAAAATATTTACAAATATAAGAAATTAAAGATTTAACACAAATATCTGTGAATTTAACAATTTTGACATGTTATTTACTGTTGACATCTGCATCCATTAAAAATGGTAAAGAAGTGCATACATTATATAAATGTTAAATTTTTTTAAAAAATAGATTAATTGAGATTCAATTTAAATTTGAGACTTGTTTATTAGTTTGATTTGGGTTGTTTGCAACAACAATGTAAACGTATATTATAAATTACACATTTAATGGATTTCTTTTAAGGGTTTTATTGTCTGTCAGCTTTTTATTTGAATCCACCTGTAAATTCCTCTTATCAAAAATCCCTGCTATTTGAATTTGGTCTTTGCCTCAGAGCTTTTTTGATATAGCGCATACTTGAACCATTTTCAAGCTTACGGATTGCGCCACTATGAAATCTTTCACTAATAAAAGCTTTAAAGCTATACTAAAGCTTGACATAGTCATGGCAAGCTAAAAAATAAATAAAAACTTTTTAAACAGTTTAAAATTGAAATTATTTGTTTTTATTTCATTGTCCTTGACTTAAATTGACTTAAGTATTCAAGGTTAAGGAAGAAATCAAATTAAGTCTATACATAAAAAATCGGAATCTTAAAATCTACAGGAAATTCATTAATTTGTTCATGTTTTCATGTCATTATTGATATCGATAATAATAACAATTGTAACAAATTAGCTTAATAACATATAAAATTGTTGAATATTGCATGACTCACTAGATTCGAATAGGATCTTTTATGTTCTTTAGTAAAGTTGCACTTATTTAGTGAGTATTACAACCTGAAAATTGCACGTGTTTTTCTTTAAAAACCCATTCGAAGCTTAATGTTCATCGAGTTAGGAAAAACTAAAATCTAATTACACTTTAGGTACTATAATTAATAAAACAATAATGAAAATTAGACATGCCAGCAAGAATTTGTGAGCATTATCAATTTATTCAAGGGAATTATTTTTGTCATTTTGAGCGTAACTGCAAATGTTTGTATCTTTCACAGCTTTAAGAATTAGTTTATTGCTAACGTTTGTCCAAATGCGTTCCCGAAATACACACACTTACACCCACTCGCACACCCACTCTTTCAAGAGAAGAGTTCCTAAATGTTTTGAGCTTAAATTTGAAACCAATAATTGGCAAAATAATATGTGGGCATCCATAACGACGCGTTTTATTTTCAATGGTGGTTAGTGGGCAGGCAAGTGTGCTTCACACACGCACACACACACCAACACACACACACACACACACACCCAGGCAAGTGTGCTTGTCTCCAGCTTGCTTTTAAATGCCGTGCGACAAATGTTGAGCAATTACGAGAAGCGCGCCTGGGCCAGCCCTCCTCGTATGATAATATGCCACAACTGTCAACAATATTTCCGTTGCAAAAGCGACTTTTGTACTATGAGCAGCATTTCCCACTCTCTGCACCAGCTGTGCAATCCCTGCATCACCTCTACACCTATGCTCTACTCCCAGTTGTCAGGCGGCGACACAACAACTTTGTGTCTGCCTGTCTGTGTGTATCCCTGTGTGTGTGTGTGTGGCCTTGACAGAATGTGTGTGTGTGTGTGTGAGTACCCTCAGCTCGGCAGCACATACATATCATTGTCAGTGGAGCACACCCGTGTCTCAACTTCAGTTCGCTTGACTTGTCTAAAGACCCGGGTCCAAATGTCGGCATCGTCTTAGCAGCTAAGTGATGCCTACAACAACAACAACAACATCAACAACAACAACAACAACAGCTACAGCTACAGCATCAACATCATTATAAACTAGACGTACACTGCAAGAATTATGTGTGCACCATCTCAAACAATTGTGGCACTTTCCTATCCAAATCAACGGCAAGCAAAGCATCTCATTAAGCTCCTCAATTGGAGACTTGGTGTTATTTGCAACACTGCATTTACAAGTGTAAATTAAACTGATTTTACTACTTAAAATCTTAGATGTACATTTTATCTATAGTGGGGCATTAATGTTATATTTTTAGAGTACCCACAATTCTTACGAGTATTATAATGGAATTTATTTAAAGATTGCAAAGTTGACCGACAATTAAGTTAGAGTTGTTTCTTTTATATAGAACTGAGCGAATAACGGATTTGCTACGTTGAAACCAAAAATTCAAAAATTAAATATATTCTTAGAATGAATTTTTGAGAGACATTTGAAAAACAAGCACACACAAAAATCCATTTTTATTAATTTTAATATTAAATATTATAGTCTTTCGAAACAATTAAATTTTTTACTTTGATCATAATATTTTCACAGATTATCAATTATTTTCTAATATTTTCTAATACGCAAAATTGGTTCTAATGGAAAAATTTTCCAAGTGCAAAAGTACTATTTGAGTGCCTGTGTGTGTGTGTGGGTGTGTGTGTGGCTGTGTGTGTGTATGTGCATGCGAGTGTGTTGCGTTTTTTGTCGAGGAAATGGCGCCGTCAACGCAGTCATTAGATGCTTGTTGGGCAGGTGGACTTCCAGACACGCCCACTTCACCTGTATGAAGGCGGCACATCAGTTGTTGTTCTTGTGGATGTTGCTGTTGCTGTCGGCATTAACTTGACACTATCCCCATCGTGCCACCAGTGTGTGTGTGCGTGTGTGTGTGTGTGTGTGTGTGTGTGGATGGGTGCCCAAAATTTATAACTGTAAAAGGCACTCGAAACACATTCGCATGGAAATTTTGCCTGCATTTTTGCTTTGATTAATGTTTGAAGGCGGTGCGGTGTTGAGGGTGTGCTGGTGTGTGGGAAAGTGCAGAAAAAAATCGCTTGTGATAAAATATATACGTATGTGAGGCATCCTGTCTGGCAAGTCATCCAAAGGATAGACTCGAGACGACACCTTAACGGCACCCACTTAATAAATGTGCCATGAAGAAATTGCAATTGTTTTGGGCCAGCTCAACTTGCCACAAAATTCCGTTAACAATCAGTTGCACAAGTGTTTCGCATTTCACATTTCCATTCTCTTTTTATATTTCTTTTGGGTTACTTTTAAAAATATGCAATATTCATTTAAGCCAAACTGCAAAATAACAAACACAAAAAAAGGATCAGCAAGTGAAATCGAAAAAAAAACAATATTAAAGAAATTTTGCAATATCAAAGTCTTTTTTACATGTACAATTTCTGTATACGAAATCAATTAAAATCGATAATTGTAATTCGATTATTCCACATGTTGCTATAAGGAAAGTTGTTGGCTGCCTTCCTTCCGATTTCTTTGTATATAATTACAAAAATAACTAATCTTAAATATAAATAAACGATAGAAAATCTGTCTAGTTTTAAAGGCGATTTTAATTTTATGGCAACTTTCTATAATTTTCAGAATTTTTTTATTCTAAGTACAAAGTGCTGAGTGCTGGATCAGCAAATTCAAGTAGCAAATTATTGTTTATTTAATGGTCGAGGCACAATCACTCCAAGTTCCCCAATACAATCAGGTTGTCTTGCAGATGTTCGTAGAGTGTTTCGCAGTTGGTTCCTGATTTTGGTATTAGATGGCCATTTGTTGCTCTTTGGGTTGCGTTGTTTAATCACACATTTGAAGCGAATGCGGATGCAAATTTATTTTGGTCCCCAAATCCAAATCCTTTCAACATTGTCGCCCCCTTTAGCTGGTCAACTTAGTTGGGCAGGGACGAGGGGCTGGACTCTTTGTTGCACTCGGCACGCGCTCATACAATTGCCCAGGGTTGACCCATGTAAGTAGTGGCCATGGATGACTGTCCGGACTGCAATCCCCGTTAACCCCTTAGGCCAAAACGACCCGTGCCACCGCTTCGCAAAAATGCAAATCGTGCTGAATTGCATTTTTCGGTGTAGCATCAGCGAGCAAAATTTTGGACAAAACTGCACAAATTTTTATAGGCAGCAGTTTGAGTTGAGGTTGAATAGTTCCACTGGCGCCAGCTAACCCTCCTCCTGCCACCCTTCCGCTGCTGCTGCTGCTGCTGGTGTTGCTGCTGTTGAACGAGGCGTTGATAAATGTGGCAGACGCCAACGCCAGTTGCAGCAAGGACTCAGCTGCAGGGTCAGGACCAGGGTCCTTCTGCCACTGCTGCTGCTGCTGTTAAGTGTTGCAAATCCAGTGAGCGGCATAAAATGTTGCGTCATCCAGCGTGAAATGCTGCTAGCTGCAGCTAATAGAGGACAACCACCAGTGAATGACCAGTTTTGGTCAAAACCATCAACACCCCCACCTCACCCTCTCCCAACAATTTTACTACAATTTTCCTTTGCATTTTTTCCCGATATACATACAATTTTTTCGTATTTTTTTTCTCTTTTTTTTTTGGTTTTTGTTTTTGTTGCCGTTTTTGGCTTCTTTCATGGTAAATGCTGTGGCAACGTTGTTGACAATTTGTCGACGTGTCAGAAGACTCAACGTGAATGTGACAAGTGACGGCAGCGCGGATGCTGACGAGACAGGACACTGGGCTCCATTGGTCGGCTGGTCTGCAGGACTGCAGGACTGTAGGATGCGCAGACTCTTGGTTTGCCTCCTTTGTTGTAGCTGTCATCATTTTCGCTTAAATATTGATATGCCCTATGCCACAATGCGGTTCCATGGCTTTTGGCCAAGAGCCTTGGCCCTTAACAAATTGCTTGCACATTGAAGAAAGTATCGCTAATCTCTTAGCCTGGAAATGTGCAGTATTTCTTTCAATTACTGCTAGTCATTAGTCATTTTTAATTACCATTTAATTTAATTTTAATTAATTACTAATGTAAGAATCATCTGCGGCCTTATAAGTATATATCTTCCTGATCAGTATTAACAGCTTATTCGATTTATTTATCTGTCAGAAGTTGTGTCAGAAGACCTCAAGTAGATTAAGAGAAAAACAGACTTCAAATTCGAGTTCTCTTTACTATAACATTCTTACCTGAATTATCATACGAAGGCAAACTCTATTTGACTGATTATTTTAATTGTTGTTAATCAATTCTTACATTTTTTAACACAAAATACTAAAAAGCGACACTTAAAGTATCCAATTCTTTCCCTCTATCTCTATCTCTATCTCTCCCTCTCTTTTTGTTTTTTTTCTATGCCAATTTGAAGGTCATTACAAGTGCGCAGTGAACCCAGTGTTACCCAACTATTAGTTGGCTTTTATATTTTTGACATTTTTTTATTGCGTAAACGAAAATTAATTTTATACACAAGCGAGGAAAAGTCAGAGTTGAGTGTTCAGGCGGACATAAACGGCATAATTGATATGTGTGCAAGTGTGTGCGTGTGTGTGTGTGTGCGTGTGTGTGTGTGTGTGTGTGTGTGTGCAGGTCAGACAGTGAGTCAGTTTGCATATAGCGATCCACATCCAGACAGGAAAATGGTCGACAAATGGTCGATGTCCTTATGTCACTAATTACATGCATGTCAATTTTTCGCTCAGCATTGCGTCTCCATCCCATTTCCATTCCATTTCCTACCCAATTCACCAACCCAACCCATCCCATCCATTCCATCCCGTCATCCCATCCCATTCCATTTCATTCCGTTCCGTTAAGCTGGCGGAACGATTCACTCAGAAAACCAGCAGCGACTGAAACGGCAACAACACCAAACCAAACCAAACCAAACCAAACATATTTGGACAGTTTGTGGACAGGTCGGATGGGACTGTGGACGCTGCACGGTGGTCATCAGCATACTTCAGCTGGAAAAGCTGAGTGATGCCTCGTGTCCGGTTAACTGATTGCCCCTTTATGCCCCAATACATGACCAGAAATAATCAAGTAAGTCGTCGGGGACTGTGTATTGAAATATATTCATCTTATTTGGAGTACGAACTTTTCAATTTACGAGTAAATTCAAATCAATCTTCGAGTGAAATCTAACGAAGATTTACCAATAATAAAAGTTAATCTTCAAACAGTTTAGAATCTCTCTCTCAGATAGATCAAATTGGAGCTACCGCGATTACAGTTGTCAAATAAATATGTGCAATATTTGCTTGCAAAGATAATAAATGTTGGTTAATTAAATAAAATTTGATTGTATGTTTAATTGCTATCGGAAATCGATTTGTATCGATATTCGTAAAATGCGATAATTGATATTTATGGTATGAAAGATTTTTTTAAGTGCCCAGCTCCTTTCCCTGAGACTCTAAAATCGACATCTTCACACAAACAGAAAGACGGAAATGTCTTTATCGGCTCAGCTTTTGATGCTGAATAAGAATACATATATATATATATCTAAGGTAATCGGATGTGTTTTCTTCAGCATGTTATATACACAAGCACATCATTATTATAGACTTTTCCATATTGTTGGTGGATTCAGAGTGTAGATGGAGTTTGTGACAATGTTATCCACATGGTCAACTGTTGATGACAAGCATTGCGAGTGACTGATTGTGGTAAGACGCTTTTTCTTGCTGTGTAGTCGCCGATGTGTTCATGTGTGCGAATATTTTTATTAAATTTTTCATTATTTGCTGACAGCTGTCGGTAAATGGAATTGTTTATTACCTGGCTTCGGTTCCATTCAGCAGGCTGCTCCTGCTGCTCCTGCTGCTCCTCCTGAATGTGGTTCTGCTGCCGCATCGTTGTCGGTGATTATCATAACGTTTGCACTGGACAGTTGGGCCTGCCAACCAGCTGCAAATGTTGACAGTTTTGGGTGGCACAACAAAACACAATTGTGGATGTTGGGTGCATGGGTGTTCACTGAGATTAAGGTGGAGCGAGGGGGTTTGCATCTGATGGGCTTATTTACGGAACTCATTCAGCAAATCAAGTGCTGTGTTTGAATTCGAGAATCGCAATCCATAGCCAAAGCATTCATTTTAGAAATGCATTCTAGTAACCACAAACCGCAAAACAGAACTAGCAGCAATTCTGTGTGTGTATGTGTGTGTGTGTGTGTGTATGTGTGTGTGTGTGTGGGTGTGTGCCACAACAGTGGGTCAGGGTTTGAGTAGTGATAGTCCTCAACTTAAATTATAAACTAGTCTAAGCATAGCAGCTGAATAACGATTAAGTTGTGCAATTTGACCCAAAATTGATCAAAATTCAGTATTCAACTAGAGCCAAAACCACATTCAAAAACAAATTGCATACTAAAATCTTTGGTGCGCCTATTGGCAGAAGGATATAGAATTGTTAATTTAAATGTTACATTTCATTATCTTTGCTAATGTGATAAATTATTACTAAAAACCAATGGACGAGAACCGTTATGTGGTACAGAGAAGATCTTTTAAGTTCCTATAATCCAAAACTAATTTGGAATTCTTATCAGTCTCTTACATTGTAGATTAAGAAGCCAGCTAGCAAATGCCGTCGCGATCGCTAACAATTTTATGATAATGAGAAAGAATCTTTAAAGCATAAATATGGGATTCCATTTCGAGTCAGTACCGATATAAAAGAAATATCGATATCTGTTTGGCAGTCAGCAAATGTCGCTTGCAGGCAAATGTGAAGGAAGCCAACAAACATAAATCCAATTCTACACAATAATACAATAAATAAAATATATTCCATATTATATGTATGTTTTTACCTTTTTATTTAAATAAAAAACATTCATATATGTTTAGAAAAATCTTATTATTAACTATTGAAGTAACCATGTTATAGGCAAATGAAACTATTTGATTTGTATCATCAGATTATCTCAAGAATTTATTTCAGGCTGGAGTGACTGTCTGCCTCACCTGTTGCATAACTTGTTGGTAGTCTTTGTACAAATTTTTGTAAGAGCAAAGGTTAAGAATATGATAAAGAAAATACACACGAAATGATTATTTGAATATCTATGTTTGTGGTTTACACACAATTACAATTAAATTACCGATTTCTGAGAGGAATGGCATTCTTTGGGAAATGAGAGGAGTCAGTTGGGCGGCAAGACTCAAATTGCGACAGCTTTGCTAACAATGGCAAATCAAATAAGTTGCATGCAACTTGCACTTAATTGTCAGTGCCAAAGTGGCAAGAAAGAAAGGGCTGTGCCGGAGTTGAAGTCAGCGGCAGTTGCAACTGCCAACTGGCAAGTGGTAAATGGCAGCTTCTCCTGCTGTTCCTGCTGCGATGCACAGTGGTCTTTCCTACAATATAAACTTCCAACTCCAACTTTCATATATTTTAATTGAATGATTCAGTTTTCTATATCGTATATAGCTTTCAAAGAAAAAATCTTTGAATCTCGAAACTCCATAGTTGACTAAATGAACGCTTTGAATATACCCTTGATTCGATATATTTTGGAGTTGTAAAAAAAGTCAATATAAAAAGAAATGAGCTGGAGCCTTAAAAATACGCATATATTTTTTTTTTACCAATATTCCAATATCGAGCAACATAACATTGTTAAAAAAAAACATGAAATATAATATAAAATAAATAAAGATAATATTAATAGAAAACGTTGTACAAATATAATTTATTCGTAATAAAAAAAAATAATAATCGTTTTAATTTTTAAATAATGTACGTTTTTTAATGTTTGATTTCGGAATTTGTCTTTAAATGTAGATAATATTTTAGGGCAACTCTCATCTTAGAGCAATTTTTTTCTGGTTGCAAGTTAAAGCTATTTCTTCAAAATCAAAGATGAATAATTAAATATAAGTAACAACTTAATATTATGGCTTAAAAAGAGTTAAAAAAAATTGAGTAATAATAATACAAATAATTATAAATAAAGTTACAAATATCTTTTAATAATTTTTGACTAATTTACATGCGAATAGATTTCTAAATATTAAATTGTAGATTTTAAAAAATATGGAGATGAGAACTTTGTTGACTTTAATTTCACTTTAATTTTCTTAATTTTTTATATTTGCTTTTTGGTCAAGATAGCGACCAGTGTGCAAGGAGGTGGCAGAGAGGCGGCTATAAATGGGCGATGAGCAACATGAGAACCAATTAAAGACATCGTTGGCAGCGTCGCCCATCGCCTTCGTCCAACGTTGTTGGCAAACGTCAACGTCGAAAACTAATTAGCATAACAAGCAACAAAGCGAACCAAAGTGGAGCTGCTCTTCTTGGTGGTGCTGAGTGGGTGTGGAACAAAACCAAGTGGTGCTGCCAACCTAGTTACTTTGACTGGCTCGCTAGTTGCAGTCGTGTGTGTCTGTGTGTGTGTGTGTGTGTGTGTATGTTTGACGCTTCCGCTTGTGTATATGCAGCAAGCAGCGTCTGGTCTCGTTGCTGTTCCAACAGTTCCCTCAATCTCCCTCTCATCAAAGTTTCGGCATTGAAATGAGCCGCCCAAACCACTGAACTCCCCCCCTCCCCATCCAACTCTACACACAGACTTATAGCCACATGGCCATAAACAAATACAATTACAAGTCATGCGGAGCACTTCCACCCTGTCTTGCACTCAGAAAAATCTTAGGTCAATACTCTGATAAATCTTGCGAATAAACCCTTATTTTTTTTTTTATAGAAAATAGAGCTGTCATTTTAACATTGCAAAGTTTTCTTTACACAATATTTAGGTAAATTTTCAGCATGTTATTGTAATTATATAATTTTATATATATATTGTATAAATATAAGAAATATCGAAGATTTTTTTAAATAGTTGCAAGAAAATTTTTGAAAATAAATGTTTATTTGGCGACACATAAATCTTTTCAATTCAACATTTTTGTCTTACTTAGACTTGAGATTTGTATGAAAATAAAAATAAAATAGGAAATTATTAAAAATGAATTGTTTTTGTTTGAGTGTAAGCCAAGCCGTAGCCTTACGCCTGAAGCCCAAACTGGAGATTGAAAACAGAATCTAAAGTTGGAGTTGGGCATCCTTTTACGCTTGGCGCTGTTGCAACTTGCCGCCTGACATTAATAAACTGTCGGCATAAATAAAATGCAGCAACAGCAGCAGCAGCAGCAGCAGCAGCAGTTGCAGCAGCAGCAACAGTCGCAACAGTCGCAACAGTCGCAACAGTCGCAGCATCAGGCGAAGGACTCTGGCAGATAAAAATAGAAGGCGTTATGATTTATGCGCCGCTGCTGCGGCTGCTTCTCCACAAAGGCGACACAAGCAGTTAGCAGAGAGGACTAGCATAACAGCCTCCTTATCCTCGCGACTCGCCACTCATCACACTACCACCAACACCACTACCCACCCACCCACCCGCTCGCTACGTCAATCCCCAACCCTGGCTACCATTGACGTCGTCTTCCGGCGTGCAAATAAAATTTAGGGCTTGGCGGTCGGCGCATGTTTCTGATGGCGACGAGACAGCAGCGAGACAAGCTCAAAGGGATTAAATTAAAATGTCCTTTGAGTTGTGTTTTAATTACTTCCTCCCTCTGTTGCCCATTCTCTCTCTCTCTCTCTCTCTCTCTCTCTCTCTCTCTCTCTCTCTCCTTCTGTATCTCTCTCATTTCATCTATCTCTTGCTCTTTCGGTAACAGTGCTTGGCTCCAAGTCACTGTGGCAATGAAAACGGCGTCTGCCTTCCGCACTGTGCCAGCAACGTTAGTGCCCTCAAGACACAGTCCAACCTCATTCACGCCTCCATTTTTGGTGCACACCCACACACACACACCCCTGCTCCCACCATTCGGCCCCTTTGCACAACCGCCAAGAGCAGCCGTCACAGCATCGCTGTTGGCAAAACTTAAACAGTCGCACAGCTTCTGGCCACAAGCCCAAAAGTTGCTCAAAGTTTTCCGTTTCGGTTTCCCTTCTGGCCCGCTCAAAACAACGCATCAAATTGTTCAACAGACCAACTAAAAACCACGAAAATCTTTCCAAAGTGTTTCCCCAATTCGTGAACATATTTCTAGCTTAACATCTAAAATAGTTCTGATTTTTGAGTTCTGCTTTTTTTATAACAATCATCTATTTTTTCAATATATTCTCGGCAAAAGCCTTTCTCAGTGAAATCATTAAAAAGTTTTTTTTTTTAAGTTTTAATCATGAAAAAAAAAATAGTTTTTAATCAAATTACTCGTATGGATTCGTTAACATCTACATTTGTCGATGAAAGATTAATATAAATTTATGCAATTAATTATCAGGTTATCTAAAACAATGAAACTTTCCAATTTTTTGGTGTGAGTAACTCATATTAATAAATATGTGATTTATATTCTAAATGATTTATATATGCTGCTAAGAAATAACTTTAAAGAATTACACTGGAAATCTGCCGCAATTTTTAATATTTATGAATTTTTGCAGATAGCCCTTAAACTGATTTCCAAAGAGGCGACTTCCCTTACAAATTTCTTGACAACAACAAACTGATACTGGGAAAAAAAAAAAATAGGAAATTTAGTTAAGCTTCCTTTCACGATTTCTGTTTGGTTTTGTTGTGAACAGGAAACAAATATGAAAATTGGAATGAAAAATATTTACAATACATATTTCCATCTGCAACAATGTTGCACGAGAGCTTATCACACGCACAATATAACACGCTGTTGCAATGCAGGGCTTGCAACAGCCCACCTATTCATGTGCAACAATGTGTGCTCACATACATTGTCTTTAAGGCTGGGTCAATGGAAGCCAATAAAATGGGTATCAAACGGAGGGACAAACAGTCAGACAGACGGACAGACAAAGAGCACCTACAGGTCAATACTTGTATACGCATGTAGATAGATGGATAGACAGTTACATAGATACATAGATAGATAGATACATATGGAACTGGTGGCAGCTCATTCATTCTCATCAGCGGATTGGGGATTTGTCGCCTTTGTAGTTCCCTGACAATTTGCGTGCGTGAAACAGCGCTTGCAGCATCGTGCGTGACTGTCAGAGGGCGACTGAAAGAGAGGGGAGAGAGTGGGAGAGGGAGAGAGGAGGGAGAGGTCGAGGTCGAGATACGGCCGACGTGTATATGAGGCTGGACTCCGGGTAGACACCCCAAAAAACAAATGGACAATTAATTGCCAGTGGAACCAGAAGCTATCGCCTCTAGCCACACACTGAACAAAATCTGAACCCAACTTATCAAATATCAATAAAGAATTATCAGATAGTGAAAACAATTCGCAGATTCAATTATTTTTCAAAAAGTAATTTTCCAAAACAAAAAGAATTTTATTTACTCATTTTATTCTCTAACTTACAGAAAGTTAGGAATATATCCTGATTGAAAACTTTCCTTTGGTTTTATGTGCACAAATTTTGTTTAATTAAAGAATGATATGGACTTTATAAATATTAGAAATATTTTTAACATATTGCATATCATATTTTCAGAAATATCTTATTGTATTGTAGATTTTTAATGATTACTTTTATACCAATTGTAGATTGAAATCTGTATAATATAAATTTATTACTATTACGACTGAAGTGTTGTTAAATTAGGAAATTTTTAAATTGAATCGGTTATGTTGATGAGCTATGAATAAAATATTATCTGTTAATTAATTATTCCATATGTATTCCATTTCGGCGTTTAATCATTTCAAAATTCTCTATTCTTATCGTTATTTATCGTGATTACCAATTATGATTGGACATGTTAAGTAATTAAAACAAAATTTATTTTATTTTTTGTATAATTGGGTTAATTTTATTCAATCCACGAAATATTAGTTGAACCAATTAAGTAATTAAATACAACCAGAAATTTAAAATTTGTTTATTTATTTCTTAATTTACACATCATTTAGTCAATTTTATTTTTAATTTAATTTAATATCTGTTTTACATTTTATCGACACAAATAATAATAATGATAATAAATAATTAATTAATACAAAATACGTGCTATAAATATCAGCCATGCTGGTTTCCACAAGTACAATTTAAAATGACCTACTTTTTTCGAGTGTAGTCCACCAGTCTGGTGCCCAGTTTGGTAGGGCTTTCGGGCCTTCGCTGCAGCCATCGGCTGCAGGCTGCCTTCTGCCGTCTGCCGTCTGCCACAATCGATTATTTATTTATTTATGCCACGCTGTGCCGCCTTCAATTGGCTACAATTGCCGCTTATCTCTGACGCTGGAGCTGATGCTGATGCTGCTCCTGGTGCTGATGCTGACGGTGAAGCTGACGGTGAAGCTGACGTTCAGCGTTGGGCTTTCGGTTTTGGCTTTGGGCTTTTGTGGGCGTCGCGGACCTGAACCCGTGGCGTTAAAAATGTTTTGCATATCATTGCCAAGGGGTGTGTGTGTGTGTGTGTGTGTGTATATGAAAGATAGGGCGATAGGGATAGAGGCTGAGGAAGTGCCTTAGAAAAGCTCTACTTTGGGACTTTGCATATATTTGCCAATGGCTTGGGCTGGACAAGGATGTTAGGCTCCTCCCCCCTCTGTATATCTCCGTCGGCCGCTTTCCGGTTTCTGCTTTCGGCCTTCTCTGCATGGGAATTTATTTGAGCAAATTTGCAAATTATTGCGTTGCGTGTGGTGAGAGTTTCTCCGGGCAGAACGTGGAAACGTGGACATCTATTACGCTTGCCCATTTACATTTGTCAATTGCCTTGTTGGCATTTTTTAATGGCCAAACTCGAACCCCGCCCCAAAGGCCCAGCGCCCGCCTCTGCCACCCCTTTAGCCCACTCGTGACCCGCTGTTAAAGCTCTGGCTTAAGTCAAATTTGGCACGCGGTTCCTTTTTTTTTTTTTTGTTTTTATACTTTGATACCGATGGTGTCATAGCATATTGGATTTGTACCCAGTCCGCCTATTCGTCTGGAGAGAGATAGGGACTTGAAACCTGAAACATAAACTGGTCAAATTGAAGTCTACTAGAGGTCTATCGATAAATTCGATTTTTGAAAATATATTACCCACAATTTCAGGCTGGAGTCACCAAATGTAGGGTACAGATTGTTGGCGATGTCCTTCAACGATCGGCAAATGGCACACCCACAAGACAACCGTCCCATAAAATTTTAAATTGCAATGCTTTCTGCACTTTTTGAGCTAGAGCCGTCAACTTTGGTAGCTATATTATAGGAAGCCGTCTTTAAGAATTGATAAAAAAAATAAAAGCTTTGCAAAGATCGACCTATAAAGAGACTATGCACAAACCATTAGCCTATATCTCTTGCAATTTAGGGGCAACAATTACCAAATTTGGAAGGATCATTACTAGGAACCTTCTCTGTAGTTTCAGTCACGCCTTATGTACAGTTGTACAGTTATCCAGTTATCAGCTTATATAAATCAAAGTTGAAAAGTTACACTTACCCAGTTCATTGCTATCTATTATCAGCTGTTCTTATCTGTTATCAGCTGATAATGTTTGATATCAAAGTATTTTGCGGGCGGTTACACCCGACTGAAATGTTCTCTCTGGTTTTTATGGCTTTTGGTGGATTTTGGTGTCGACAGCGTCACAAATTGGCGAGACATGCATTAAGACAATGACAATGGCCACAAAGTTCAAGATTTGTACCATGTACCATTCTTTTTTTTTTTGGCTGTTGGGCTTAAACTGACTTTGAGTCGACAGCTATTAAAATTTCGACACACAATTGTAAACAGGAAGAGTTTGCGGATTTTGTGTGGTTGGATTTGGTTTAATTTGTTCAGTTTACGATGTATATTGAATATTGTATTCAGCACATTTATATTATATATATAGACTCAGGTTGTAATTTGGAGATAAGTGTAAATATGTCAACTTCTCTGATACAATATTTTACTACACATTTTTGGAATATTCACTATATATATAAATATATACAATTCCATATCAAAAATAGGAAAAAGATGAAAAGCATCTAATTCATATATAAAGACCGAAAGCCATTGATTCTACTTCGGGCTTCTGTGTCCTGTACCTGTGCCGGAAATATTTTTTTTTTATTAATTTATTTATTTAATGTCAACTAAAGTCACAAATATTCATATAATATTCACAAAGCAAAAAATTGAATTAAATTTAATTTAAAATAAAATTTTAAATTATATATCATATTAAATATGAAATTAAAAGATTTGCTTAGAAATATAAAATGAGAAAGAATGAAAACACCCTCGAATACAGTATTTCTACTTGTTTTTATTGGAAGGGATTTGGATTTTTATTTAAATGGAACCTCTTGGAATTTCTCCAACTACTGATTTTTGGTAACTGTGACTAGCGTTTGCCTTATGCTCATGATTCTTCTGCTTCTGGCTGTGCTTCTGTTTCTCTTTCTCGTTTTTTCTTTCTGATGTTACCCAAAATTCATCTATGCATGCAGTCATATGCGCAGAATTGATTACAGTTTTCTGACCCCTCCTGAAACATCCAGTCACCTACATCTCACAGCTCAATTTCATTTGTTCAACATCAACGAATCGGACGGAAAGAGAGCTTGCAAGAGAAAGAGAGAGAGGGAGAGTGAAGTGGTCTTATAGGAGGTGTTTTCGATTCTAAGGTGGAGGGACATAAAACCCAACTGAAGTCGCACAACAAATTGAACATTGTGCGTCAGCCAGGGGACAATTCAATTGGCCGAGTGGTCCGGTCCGTTCTGGTACGGTCCGATGAGATCCGCACCTGTAACTGGCAATTGAAACTCAAGGCACACAAACACACACACACACACACACACTTACATAGACATATGCACGCACAGTGAACTGTGGCGAATGTCGGGCACATACTGCGACACGTCAAACAGGCAGGAAGGCAGGCATTAGGCATACAGATGGATTCATGCTCATGCTCCGAGGCTCCACAATTCAGCCAACAGCTCAAATGACGCTGCACAATGACGCACTGGTCCAGCCAGCCAGCCAGCCAGCCAGCCAGCCAGCCAGCCACCCAGGCAGCCAGGCAGCTATCCAGCCAGCCAACAACAACAACAACAACAACAACAACAACAACAACAACAGCAATAGTTACACAAACTGCCAATTAACTTGAAAAAACAGCCCGCTGCGATGGCTACGATGCCCACCGAGGCATTACAAGAGCCAAATTCCCCTTCCCGACCCATCGAAGATAGACGCAGAAAAACAAAAAGAAAAAAAAAGAGGAGAAAAATTTTTCAAGATAAATAGCTTTGGGGCTGATAAATTTCGAATACCCTTTATAAATAAATAATTGCCAAAGTTTAATAACATTGAATTTATTATGAACTAACAGAAGGATGCCAACCAACCAAACAATGTTAACTCTCAATTGTAATTCTAACACTATCATTATTAAAAATAAAATTTGTACTGCTAAAAAATAAATAAAAATAAAAATTAATCAAACATGCTGTGAATACATTATAGAAATATAAAGCATGGCTGCAGCGATTCCTTCAATTGGCTCGGATACTTGCGAACTGGGGAAAACCCATCGTTAGAACAGGCAAAACAATAAGGAATGGTTTATCTTGGGCACACCGAAGAAAACATACCTTCTGCAGACCGGAACTAAACTGCTGACATCTAAATTTCACTGAAAGCCCAAACGAGTAGCTATATGATATGGAAGACCGATGGAGGACTTGATAAATATAGATCAAATTTAATTTGCTTCTGGGATATTTCAAGTTTATTCAAGACAATTTTTTAATCTGTGGGACCAGTTTGCCTATAAGCAGACCCAAGGACTTTATTTTGCTGTTGTGTGCAGGACACTTTTGTGAAATCCTCTGCAAGGGTATAAAAAGGGGAAAAAAAAAACTAATGTAAACTTTTGCTGTGCTGCATCGCTGGAATCAATTAAAAATTCTATGATTTTGCACTTGATTGGGTACGTTTTTGGATCGCCAAGGTAACGTCTACGACAGCGGGCTGCGTGATACCGATGGGGATTTGCAGCTGGTGCCACTACCACCACCCACTACCCACTCCACATCAACATCCATCCATATAAACCTTAGGCTGGCCAGTTTTCAGTGTTCAGTTGAGCATTTAAAAGCGGATGGACAATAGCTTTAAGCTGCGATGTGGTTATCTTGACCAACAACTGTTGTCAGCCCCAATTAGCTGAAAAGTCTTAATTTTGTCAAATAATTAATTCGTTTACATAACTGAACATATTCGAAATAATTGGCAATTTCAGCAAAGCCAGAAAATACGCTTTTAAAATAATATAAATATAAAAAACAAACTTCGTATTTCCCAAGATAATATTCTGTAATTTTCATTTTTCCGTAAAGTATCAATCCGTATCAAAACATATTTTCATATTGAAAAAATTACTATCAGCAAGCAAACTTTCTCCATCTATTTTAGTCGAATATTTATCGCTCTTCCTCATATACTTTTTACAAGTCGATTTCTCTGCCACTCCCCCTTTTTTTTCTCTCGATTTACTCTTTGTGAAATAATTGGGTTGACTTTTAGCATTTATGCTTTTATGGCACATTTGCGTTATTAAGTACAGTTGTGTTTGGCAGTCGATTTAAATGCATATTATGCTGGTCATTAAGCACCGATATACTTATTTTGTAGTCCTATAAAAGTGTCGGATCAATGGGCTTAATGGGCTTTATCATTTGTGTTATATTCGACACATTTTGCCCAAATGATCAATGTCTGTAGCTTATTGGCATTAATCCTTACACAATTGTCGCACAATGTGTTAATTATACTTATATATATATATATATATATACGATAAGTAGGACAAGCACAAATATGGTATGTATGTACTATATAAATAGTAAATATATATTATAATAAGTATATTGTTTATATCATATTGTGAACTTAGTATTTCGATTCGGCTTGCTATGGATTCAATAGATTTAAATAGCTCAGTTGGAATGCGAATAAAATTCGAACAAGAAATTAGCAAAGGCAAACATTTTGGGATTGGCATTTATTTCGTTGGTTCGATTGTTATTTTAAGCTGTAATTAAACAAAGCAAAAATAGCCTGACACATGTGTGTGTGTGTGTGTGTGTGTGTGTGTGTGTGTGTGTGGATGTGGGTGTATAAAGGTGTGCGTGGGTGAGTGTTTTATGTTTATAATACCCAAAAGAATTTAACACATTTGAGTACAAATTAAATATTTAATGTAACAACAAATTGATATTTGAATTATTAAAATGGAAAATAATGCGCCGTCATGTACAGTCATGTGATGTCGATGTCTATGAGTGTGTGTGTGTGTGCGTGTGTGAAATTTAACACACACATTTGCACCTAGTTGACGGCTGCTGGCCTTTTTTGTTTATTTGTATGGCGGAAATATCAGCGACAAAGTTACCAAAATATTGAAAACAAATAAAATAAAATTTGCATAAATACATAAATGCTCTTAATGTGTGTAAGCATGTGTGTGAGTGTGTGTGTGTGTGTGTGAGAATATATATTTAATCCCTAAAGCACTGGATTTAAATAATAACAACAACAGAAACAATAACAACGTCAGCCACAATACACAGCTGCAACAAATTAACAACATACATGACTCCAAGCTGCAAAAAGCTAAAAACATGCCAGTTGTTTATGCATACACACACACACACACTCAAGCACACACATGCACACACACACCTGTTTCACAGTTATACACAATAATATATTTACACATTGACATTGTGTTTGGCAGTTGGCAAGTTCTGTTTATGGCTATGTCAGGAGATTAAATACAAATCTTTTGATATATTTTGTTGGTTTGAAATAACCCTTCCCCCCCTTAACCAACCTGGAATTTTGGCCCCATAAAAATGTCAACAATTAGCTGTTTGTTGATATTGGAATCATCATTTGGCCATTGCAACAGCCTCAAAGAACTTCAGCTTTAATTTGCCTATGACCACAACTCGTCGGATTATGCAGGCATTCAAAATGCAATATCCACAAATCATATCTGTATATTGAAATCTATATGTAAAAAATATTGATGACCTAACAAATCTCTCTCTATCTCTGTCTCTGTTTCCCCTATATCCCACTCCTCTCAAATCTATATTACAAAATTCCGAAATGTCAGCCTGTCTGTCTATTTCTAACCTGCAATTAGATCACTTTATAATATAAATGTCATAGGAACAATCGGTCGAAAGATGAGATTTACAGTTTTAATATATGTATTATGATATAATAATAATAAGAGGTAACTTTTTTCTGTTGTATTTGTAAATAATTTTATATTCACATCAAGATATAAAGCGCAAAATCATTTATTGTGGTTGTTGAATTCTTTTTTACCCTGTTCAAATTCAACTAAATCGTTTGAGTATTGGGGAAAGAATAGGATAGGATAAGATAGGATAAGCTGCAACTATAAATTGTATATGGCTTAAGCGATATTTCTCCTTTCCTTCAATTTAATTCTACAAGTATTTCTTTCCTTTTCGTGTATTAGAATTTTTTTACGGGCTGCAATACTTTCGACTCAGCTGAAATATCTTCTTGTTTATCAAGATACAATTCTACAGATGCTCTCTATATCTGATATCACTGATATCACATGAACTTACTCGGTATGCTAATAGTCATGTTCAAAATTGGGTTCATTTTTAGGTGCACATTACGTTATTTTAAGAGCTCTTCGACCAATACTAGAATATAACCAGATAAAAACATATTTATTAAAAAAAAAATAAAAAATTGAAATCGGTTTCAAATCGGCGATTGTGTGGGATTTACAAGTAATAATAAAAAGTACGTTTTCACAAGTCAATTTAATGCACTTTCAAATCGAAATTACAACATCAGAAAAAAAAACTAAACAAGCAATGCAACTGTGCAGCTGCCACATGTCGCAGTAGCTAGTTGGAAGTCTTCAGTGATTGGGGCGACTGTTGCAGCAACAATCCGGCTGCATCGGCGGCGCATTCTTTCGATGTGTCTTCAGCTTTGCCTCCAAGGCATTCAGTTTTCCAAGCATGTTGAGCTCCTTGGTACGGGATCTGGCACTCATTGCATCTTCATTGGTAACATTCTCCGGATTCTTCGTTTCCATTAGCTAAACTAAGCTGGCTTTCGTTGTGGCTGCATTATCAATATATCAGCATTGCCTAGAATTGCATTGGGCAGAGGATTCCATCAAGCTGTTGCCAGAGTTGTCTGTATTTGTTTTTACTCCTGGCGCAAAGCTCGCCTTGACATTGAGCTCCTGCTTGAGATCCCGCCCATTACCCGCTGCAGTTTCTCTTTCAGCATCTCCTCTTCGTCCACCTCCATCTGGAGGAGCGCATTCTTTTCTTGAGCTTTGTCCAACTTCTTCTTAAGGTTTACCTATTATCTCGTTGATTATTCGCTGTTCACAATTCAGATCATGGTTTTCTGCTTAAACTCTTTGTACATCATAGTTAGTTGTAGTGATTCCATCTTAAGCTTAAGCGAATTATTCTCTTTCTCTGACTATTCTCCACAACTACCTTCATTTTTAGCGATAATTCAAAAATTTATAACATATTTTTGCTTTACATGTGTGCATTCCATGTGGTAATGTTTCTCGTTAAACATCGGTGAGGTCTCCATAATTTTCTATTTTTCTTTTAGTGTTTAGTTATTTATTTACAATGATTGACTTTTGCAGTACCTCCTTCTAGATTGCTTTTAAATGATTCCTTGGTCTGATACTGCGATATGCTATATAAAAAAAGAGTTGTGTCTCAACCATGAACCCTAATCTCAGCAAGAAAGCTGGCTGAGCTTTAAAATGTTTCTCTGAGTTTACACATCCCTTCGTGGCTAATGTTACACAATTTGCTATGCTGTTATTTGTGCTTGAGGATGCTTTCTCATTATCACAAAATCAGGACAGTTCAGATGTAATCTTAGCCAGTTATGTCCTCTCAAGGGACCGGTTAGTATTCTTAGTCTGTTCGCATTTGAAGAAGAAGATATTTGGCTTGTCCTAGAACTATTAAGGTGACTATACCCAGTACAATTGTCATATATGTTCGTTCCTCAGTTTTTGTCGAAATGACATTTGACATTTGGGAGGAGATTTTAAACTAAATTTGAGAAGTAAAAGGAATAATAATCATGAAAACACTCACAAATAATAAGAATTAGGTTATCAAGTTGCTGTAAATGCACCATCAAAATTTTGAACAAAATGCATAACAACAATTATATTGATTAAAATGAAAATCTTTTTGGGGTTGGCATGTAATTTTGGGCTTTGAACAAAACAACTATTTCAAAGCTCAGAGTGTGAATCAGTTGCAGAGATTGGTTTTGTTTTGGTTTCTGGGTATGTCGTGTGTTAATTTAGTTGAAATAATTTAATAAATTAAATAAAAGCAAACAAATCAATGAAAATGAAAATGAATAATTCAATCAATTTTACAAAATGCTAGTGCTAGTCAACCAACAGCAAGAAAAACAACAAGCAACAAGCAACAAATTCAAATATATGCAGAACATTTTCATATTTGACCAGTCAAACAATTCCTGTGTAAACAGAAACTTTGGCCACATATTGGATTTGCGGTATTTGATAGTTGATCAGTTATAAATTACTTATATACACACACACACACACACACACACACACACACACACGTCTGCGATTATGCACATCAGTGTGATTAATTCGCAGCTGCACTCGAAAAACAATTGGATTTGTCAATTTAGTGAGAGATGCCGAAACAGGATTCCTTTAACACAATAAACATCAAATGTGCCAAGGGACATGCTTATCTTATCAAATTGCATTCCATTCACAACTAAGACAAATAATTGCATTAATATTTAATTACTTGACATTTTTAACAAAAGCAAAAAGTTGCAGCTGTGAGTTGGCAGAAAAATAAATTAGAAATTAAGATAATCATAAATTTGATGATGTTATTATTATTCACAATGCTCTGCACTGCGGTTTTTATTTAATGATTAAAATTCAATATTTACTGCAATTATTGAAATAATGGAGGGATGCCAAAAAAATCAACAATGTAATTGAAAACTAAATTTAGCGAATTCGTCCATTTTATTTCCATCAAGGTTATTTCACTGGAAATGCCCTGCCCTGCCTATCTATCTGACTTTTGTATTTGTATATACAAATATATATCTATATATATATATGTATATATAAATATATATATATTATATATATATAAGTTTTTGGAGCAATAATAACAAAGCAATCGGAAGTAGCGGAAATCAGAGGCAAACAGGCAACAAATACAAATACAAATACAAATACAAATACAAAGGCAAAAAAGTCGCTTGGCTGCATTCGCAACTTCATCCATGGAATTGTGGGTGGGCTTAGAGATGCCTCACCCACTCAGTCAGCCACCCGTCCACCTCCTGCTGTGGCAACAGCGTCCGCCTGTTGCTGACAGTTTTCTTTGCTATTTGCTTTTATATTGTTTAGCTTTTCTTTTAGTCGCGTGCCTTCGCGAAAATTAGGAAAATATTGTTTTGCTTTACTTATGCCGTTTCAGGGAAATGTCGCCTTGTTTCCCGACTCCCAGACTAGTCTCTCCACCGTTTCCTCCTCCATTCCTCAACTCACCCACCGTCTCCCTCTCTCTCCCGCTATATGCATATTGGTATTTATTTATTTTTTGTGCCAGCAAAAAAAGCGGATTTAAATTTCAATGGCAAATCAAAGTGGCACAGCCGCACCAAAGTGGGTGGGTGGCATGTGGTGCATGGTGGTGTTTGACGAGTTTTGACGTAGGCGTGTCTTTAATGGACATCTGAATTCAAGGTATTTGCGATTTTAGCTTATTGCTTTTAAAATATGTCCCATTTACCATATTCTCTTTTCGTCACTTCATATCTGTCTTTATTAACAATACAACACCTGTCGACCAGTTGGCATAATCAGCTTAGCAATATCTACATAAGTAATTTACCCACACACGCACATACACACACACACATACACACACACACACACATCCAAGCAGGCACCCAGTCTAAGAGAAGACTACTCTTCAGACTGCTTTTGATTATCAGTTTCGACTGCACAACGGGCATGAACAAAAGGCTCCGCATCCATTTGGCGGCACAGTAAGTTGGCAACACTCACACACACACACACACACACACACACACATAGACAATCGAGACTACCGCAGAACGAGAGAAAACTCAATTCTGTGTTCTTTCCCCCATTGGAACTGGCCTCTATTCATTTTTTATGTGTTATGCTTTATTTGTATTTGATGTTGTTGTTGTTGTTGTTGTTTTAAATCCATTAGGATATGACAACCCCTGCTTAAATTCAATTAAATTGTTTTCTCTTTGGGTTTACATTTCTTGGCAACTTTATAATTGTTTCATGTGTTTAAACCACCAACTACGACGAGGAACGTATACGAACCGTGCCCCCGAGTCAACAAAGCCCTGAGGGGGAGAGTGAACTGCAGTGGAGGGAAGGCCGCCAAGACACAAAGCTAGAAGCCAAGCAGCATAAGAAATAACTGGCCAAGAAAAATATACAGAAGCGAACCAAACCAAACCGAACAGAATGCTGAAACCTGAATGCGAATGCCACAAAAAATACAAAGTACTGAAAAAACATGAAAAAACGCTTTTTTCTTTGTCAAACTGAAGTTTAAATACTCTTAAAGACTGGAGCTAAGCTGATGTTAACAGTTTTTTTTTTTAAGTATAATGTAATCTTAGTTTGAGCTCGAAACGAGTTTAGTTTGCTGATCCAAATTTGATTTAAATTATTATTTATATATGGACTCGCAATGTGATGCTGATCAAGAAAATAAATTCTTTATTGGAGACGTCTCTTTCAAGGCGTTGCACACTTTATGGTATAGTTTTTATACCATATTCATAGGGTATAAAAACATCGAGGAGCATCTCAGAGCGGGGGCAAGGAAAAACCAAGTTTTCAGTAGCCTCGAGAGATTTTTTTCCCTTTGTTTTGCATCAACCCCCACACCCAATCCACTCCCTCACGCTCGAGAAACCAGCCACCCTCAGGCTTGCCTGGCATTCGTTTCGTTACGGTTGTTGTTGATGCTTTTTTTGTAAAACAATCAACAAAATAAAAAGTGAAATAAATAAAACAAAAACCAACGCGACATAAAAAAAAAAACTGTGTGGAATCAGTCACAAAAAAAAATCACAGCTAAAATCTAAATGCTCTACAATTTGAGTTATCGGTTATTTCGATAAGCATCGAATAACCAATGTGCTACCAAAAATAATTTAGTTGTGGTATTACAGTTTTCCCATGCAGCATGAACAAACTAATAACTGTTATTCAAATCCACACTTTCAAAAGTAATTAACTGATTTTATTTCGAGTCTCTTAGCAACTCCTATTTACACATCTGGACAGTAAAATAGATGTGGAGTGAATCCCTTGTGAATTTTCTAAATAAAACTGAAATATCATGGCCAATATCAAAATAAAACAATAATATCAAAATTTGTAGGTATGGCAACATCTGATAATCGGAAGACTATGAGACACCTAGTTAACTGTCCAGGAGTCTAGTTTGGTTATTTTACTTATTCTCCTATTCTGGCTGTCTCCATTCGATGCGTAGAGTAAGGGAATTACTTAAAGGCCGCGTTTTGTAGCGAATTGTTCTGGTATTTGAAGACAGTTCTCATTCACATACCCATCTCAGTTGGATTCAGTTGCTCTCTACATAAGCCCAAAATAGACGAATCTTTACACTCAACGCGCCGCGACATATCTCCTGTCATTCATGTGTATACGTGTGTGTGTGTGTGTGTGTGTGTGTGTGTGTACAGGTATGCATCTGTATGTATGGGGTGACATAGGCCGCCGCCCTTTTGATGAGACGCTATCTTTGCACCCCAGACTTCAGCTGGGCACATTCTCGTATTTTGTACCATTTCATCTTTATCATGAGTTCGTTTTACTTTGTTTTTCCCCCCCTCTATTTACATATATGAATGTGTTGTGCGTCCTTTTGGGGCAACGCTCCCTCTGCCACACAACCAAATCATGAAATCACGGCATAACTCGCGCCACTGCCCCCCAAAAACAAAAATCCCCCGCCATTCACACTGCAAATATAAATGGCAAACTTTGTACTTAACTCAATCAACGAAAACTTATCAATAAACAACTTTTTTGGCTTATTTTAAGCTAGATAACTCTACTTGTCTATAGAAAGTTAATCAAGTAGATAATTATGGAACTAGAACGTTATTATTCGTATGAGTAACTAAATCTTAACATTCTACTAAATTCTCTTTAATCATGTGATTTATTTTAGAACGTTTTTAACTTCATTTTTATTTTATTTAAATTGGCTTAAAACAAGACGAGAATTTTTAAAAATGAAATTACAACAAAAATATGAATAATAAAGCATTCAATAAATCTCAATTCAACCAAATCCAGAAATAAGAAATCAGAAAATAGGAGAACGTCAAACTCTTCAATCCATACTTGAATCCAGAATTGTGTTATTTTTAATATTTTTTTTAATAAAATCTGCACTTTTAATAAAAACATTTGTAGAGTCATAATCCCGTTTTGCACTCGAGTAGTGTAGTAGATTTTTCGACGAGTGTGGAAAGAGCACCCTCAACCCCACGGACCGGCAACTTCAGGTACAAGGTGCACGGTATGAGGTACACGGCACACGACACACGGCACACGGTACACGGAACGGTGCACGGTGCACGGTGAACGGTGAACGGTGGCAGCATTTTTACATGTGGTGACTGTGACGTCGACGTCAGCCGGCGGCTGACGGACCAGAAAATAAGCATTCACATTCGCTGTTGATGTTTTTGGCGTGCGGTAAATGGCGACGGCCGAAATTGTGAAAGCGGGTAGTTGAACTGAAGAGGTGAAGAGGTGAAGAGGTGAAGAGGTGTTGGGTGTGAGGGAGGGGTATAGAATATATCTGTGTTGGGTTGGTTGGGTTGTTGTGTACTTTTGGTTACTTGAGTGGCGGCAACGGCAAATGTTACAAATATTTGAAATATTTAAAATAGCACACACACACGCACACACACAGCACACACACACACAGCACACACACACAGCGCACACACACATCACACATGTGCAAACACAGATACAAAACCCACACACGAACACAGCCACTCAAATGTGTAGTGTGGCATATGGGGTGGACCTAAAAGTTTCTCACCGAGACCTTTTTGCATTATTAATGGCAAATTTCAATTAGCCTTTTGCAGTAAACGCAACAGAGCAAGAATCCAAATTACAAAACGAGGGCTAAACGAGCACTTTGGAGAGCAATAAACTCGGCTCAATATATAATTATTGATGATGATGGCCCGATTTGACTTATAATTGATATCTAAAAAACAGGTTGATTACCTTAAAACAATACAACTGATATTGAAATTTGCTCTTCAGTTTAGTGGAATATTTTCCAAATGTCATCTTTATTTTGCAAAAAAATACATCAATATAAAAAGTCATTGAAATTAAATTAAAATGAGTTGAGAATGAGTAGTATAAAAATGTATTTTGTGGTTATGTTCGTGTATATAGTATATATCAATTGGAATATTGGAATAAAAATATCTCTATTGAATCGATGTTATCGATAAAATAAAATATACAATATACAATATATTTGACTTGCTTATTATATATGATAAAAAATATTCCAAATTGTAAGCAAATTCATTAAATATAGAAAACATAATTATAAAATTGAATATGTAATGAAATAATATTAATTTAATTCACGTTATGCAATATCGAACAGAAACGAGTACAATTTGTAAGTAGACATAAAATCAGTTTATAATGATCGCAAAATATTTGAACGGCCTACGCACAAATGGCAATTTTGTGTATGCTTGTATCAGTTTGTGTGCGATTGTGTGTGTTTGTGTATGCTTGTGTGTGTTTCGTTTCGTTTAACACACAAGTCAAAAGCTGAAAGTCAATTCCAGCCCCCGGTTCCAGCCTGTGCACCTGTGGACATATTTTAAAGCTCAGTTTCCTCAATTTCTTCTCTGTGTATATGTGTGTGTGTGTGGGTGTGTGTGTATGTAGCAGTCGACTAGCAGAAGGCCCTGTTGCCACGCCTATGCCCTTTTAGTAACGAGTTTTGGGAGCATTTGAAGGCTCAGCAACATTTTTTACATGCCATGTATAAAAAAGTATGACTGTGTGTTTGCGTATGTGTGTGTGTATGCGTGTGTGCCAAAGGTAAGCACTTCCGTTTCCGCTTTCATGATGTTCAGCACACACACACACACACACATACACATACAGCTGCATTAGCCAGCCTTGTCCTTTGGCCAGTAAGCAGAAAAAAAGAACTGTGAAATCATCGCAAAAGTTCGCCGAGCTGACGTTGCCTTCATGTTATAGGTGGGTCACGCCCCCAATAGTCCAACCGCCGCCCACACAAATCTAGATTATTTAAAGATAATTTGACTGGTTTGTACTTGTCGTTGCTGTTATTGTTATTGTTGCTGGTATTTACATAAATGAAACGTCAAAACAAAATGTAAACTAACAAAATGCAAAAGACAAATAAAAAACAAAACAAACAAAAGAAATAAAAAAAAAAGTGCCAAACTAGAATGAGACAGACATAGAGCCAGTAAAAGAGATGAAAAGAGAGGGATAGATATACAGAGAGAGAGAAATACAGAGAGAGAGAGAGATGGATAGTTAAATTTGGTTCGCTTGGCTTGGTTGTGTGTGTGTGTGTGTGTGTTGGATTCTTCTTCTTTTATTTAATTCGACTGATCCAATCCTTTGTGGCTGCTTCACTCAAAAGTTTACGGTGTGTTCCCTGCTGCTCTCTCCCAGCAATGTCCCCACTGGCAATCCCAACCAGTTGACATCCTCCTAGTCTTTGTCATCCTGGTGGTTCTTATCGTTCTGGTCGTCCTCATCTTCTTGTCGACATCGTCGTCGTCGTCGTCTGCGGCTCCTGCGGCAAATTAAAATTAGTTGTTTACTTTACTCAACATAAACAAATATGGACAACAATGACGATGATGAGGACGATGACGATGATGATAATGATAATGATTACGCTGAAAGCAGAGAACAAACTTTGGTCCAGCCAGTCCACTGAAGCATTACAAGAAATCCATTTTTAGCTAACCAAAATGCAAATTGTATTGCTGCACAGCACATTTGCCCCAGAGCGCGGCACTCATGCACTCATTGCACTCAATTCAAATCATTCAAGCTGTAATTGAGTCAAATCAAAATATTCACAATAAAATAAGCTAATAGAAGATTTAATTTAACTTCGAAGTGCGCACTTTACATATATTTTAAGCATTCTCGATGCCGAAAATCGATATACCTATAAATAGCTAGAGATATTAGGCACTTTACTATCAGCAAGAATGCTAACAGTGCATCCTCTAGTCGAGCTGTCTCGACTAGAATATCCACCAAGTAAATAAAGGGTATTACTCCAACTTTAGTCACGCTGTCACTCAGTTATTGCATATCAAAAATTTGTGTATTTAAAAAACTTAAATGTGCATAAATAATGAAAAAAGTACAAATGCAAATGCAAATAAAAATGATGAATGCGCTTTTCCACTTTCTGTGCGTTGTTGTCAGGGACAAATTTAAGGCACTGCGCACAAAGCAAGCATGAAGCGCCACCTGGCGTTCGCTAGCGTCCAATTAGGGCACAGAAGCGTTTGATTAATTGACTGCATGATGCATTCAAATTTATACGCATTCATGGACACACACACACATATACACACACACACATGCATGTACTTAAAGTTACAGATTGCTAAATTGTTGCATTGGAGACACATTTCATTTTGTAGTTGCGGTGCAAAATTCACTGTAAGTACAATAAAGGCTCTAATTATTTATATTTATATATATATATATATATATATATATATATATTATTATAAATAATTAAATTTTACTTTAAAATTTCGTTAGAATGCTTTCCATTCGTTATAAAATATATAAAGGAAAAACCCACTTTTTTTTTACCATTTTTACCCATTTTCTATAGGTTCAGGGTATAAAAACAATTTATATCTTATAAATTTACAACTGGATTAATGTATAATATTTTACTTACTTAATCAGAATATATATACTCATATACTAAATGCATACATAATACGTATTATAATATTAATACAAAAATGATAATAAATGTTAAATAGTAATTTCAATAATATAAAACAAATAAATAAAAAAAAAAAAATGAATTAAAAGGTGAAAATCAACAAATAAATATTTGGAGAAATAATTTATGCATGACTATTAAAAGTGCTTACAGTGCGTGCCAATTGTGTGCGCACACCGCGCGCGTGTAAAGCACACGCATTATAAATTCCACTTGGCTGGGCTAATGAGCCTTCTCTCTCGCCCCCTCATTCTCTCTCTCTCTCTCTCTCTCTCTCATTCACACACTTGACCAACTTTTTGGGCACACCCTAATGCCTATTTGTGTATGCGCGTATGTGTGTGTGTGTGTGTGTGTTTTGTGTGTAAAATGGCGCCTCATCGCCACGGGATTAACTGGCCCTGGCTGCTTGAGGGATAATAAGTGCATTGGGGCATCAAATCAATAAAACGCGCACATTGCGCATGGTGGACAACACACACACACACACACACACACACACACATACACATACACATTGTGGTGGGTGGGTGGTGTGCAAGAATTCGCTGCATCAGTGGCTGTGCAATTGCGAAACATTGTTAATTTATGCAAATTTAGCCACCGCCGCCATCCGCTTTATGCAACGCCAATGAGGCAGAGCAAGAGCAGCAGCCAGGACTCTGTTCAGGCCACAGCAGTTGCCACAGCTACGGCCGCAACGCCAACAACATTAACGCTGCTGTTGCACCACCATAACCACCGACACGACTTGCATAATTTGAAACAAGGGGAGCGACGGGGATGGCGCCTTTGCTTGATTTGCATGGAACCGCTGCTAGTGCTGCCCTCCCGCTATCCCCACTGCTCCCCCTGCGCTCACTGCTCCTATCTGTTGGCTGCTATCTACGTCCTGGTTACATTTTTGTCAATGTCGCGCACAACAGGGAGCTGCTGGGGACAACTGTCGGCGGGAGTCGCCTTAGGGCTCAACTGGGTGCACAACGAATTAGCGCGTCGACTCTGTTTTCCTCTTTGCCACTCAGCAGAGCGGGCTGAGCCGTGGAGCTAGAAGAGCCAGAAATCGCTATGAAAGAAACTACAGTGAAGCACTTAGCCAGTTAAACGCCCACAAATGTGATTTAATGCAGCAACCCGACGACGACCCACATGCACCTAATCAGCTGTAAAGGCTCGACACGGGATGGACAATACTAAATGGAACAGTAGTTAAAATGTAGTTTGAATGTACTGAATGGAATAGGTATGCAGTACAATTAATATGCACATATTCTTGAAAACTAGAAAAATAAACCTAAATTTTAAAATGATCTTGTTGATATTGTTTATTCATAATATAAAGAATACAAATATAGTTTAAGATTTAGTTGTTTGTAAAGATAAAGAATTAACACAATTGATATTAGAAATATAGAAACTTGAATTAAGAAAAGAAAAATTGTTGAATAATTGGGCAAGTTAGCCTCTTTGGCATATTTATGAGATTTCCTAAAGCTTATCGCGATTAATTGGCTGACTGAGTTTAATCTCAAACTTATTATAAGCAAGTTATACAAGCAATTGATATATACTTGGAATACTTCCAAACATAAGCTTTGCCGTAGAGAAATTACGATATTTAATCACTTTTGTCAATATTATTTGCAATGTTTATTTAAATAAAATAAGATTTTAAAATTGATATCTCATTTGTACGTAATGTTGCACACTTTTTTGGCACGAGCAGCGAGGAGAATGGAAAGCTGGCAGGTGATAAGCTAATAAATTGACGCCAATTACAAAATATATGTATCGGATATACACACACACACACCTACACTTATATTTGTGCAGCATATGATAATACAAATATATGACTAACTGTATTTATTGTATTGTCTAGACATGAAAAACCGCAGTGGTTGCATTGCAATTCGCATTTTTATTTTATTTTATTTTATGGTTTAACCGCATTGAATGAAGCAACTGACGAAAAATGCGAAAGAATCAAAGGAACTATTGAAGGTGATTGTGCTTGACTCATTGATACCCTGTAAACAAGTATAATGAGAATACAACGACGAACAATCAATTTCATATCCAAAGCATACATACGATTCCAAATAAAACCATTTTATTTGCCGCAGTAAAACAGTTTAAAGATAATCTATCCTATATCCTGATTCCACAATGTTTAAAATTACATAGATTATTATTCTGAACATTTTTATATCGAGCCCACATACCTAAAAATAATTAATGAAACTAATTTAGAATTTATATTTATATTTAAGTTTCTGTATTTAATAAAATTATATTTTAAAAATATATTACATTATTTCAATTATAATTGTATTTTAAATTTGTGTTTATCTTTTTGAAAATGTCATCTGATTGTGACCTTGATAATGCTATTCTTTTTATAACAACGTTACCGAATGCAATAAATAATCAAAAAAAAAAAAATGTAAGTGACTTGGGGCGTATATCTAATATAGGAAATTGTAAACGAAAGTTTGTCAGAAATGTTGATTCTGGAACCAGAGTAATATTAATATAGATAAATCACAATATAAACTTGACCAATTTGTACATACCTTTTACGTATTTTCAATGTGCACCGCAAAAGGTGCATTAAAAAAAGACAATTAATTGTACAATTCCATGCGATTCATTGCTTCAAAGAGCATATGCAATGTGAAATGTAAAATGTTAAATTGTGAATCGACGAGTGTCTACAAATTGCTGTTTAACTTGTCTTTGATGTAGGTAAACCTGTAATGGAAAATGTGCAATGGGTGTGAATGGACAGATGTTGAGATAATGACCGACAATTTAATCAAAATGCCTCGATTAGTCGTCATATGCCTTTGGACCGTGTGCGTATTATGCATTCTATACATATATAACAAAATTCTGACTAAAACAGAAATCGTCGTTAAATGCATTTTAAAACTATATTTGTGCAGTCTGTAAAATATCCACGAGAAGTTAAAATATTATATTCTTGCTTACAAAAGCCAAGCGACGGGATGAGGAAAAAGCGACTGGCAAAGGAAAAAAAGAAATACCCATCCAAATCGATCTTGTAAATTATATTTAATTGTGTTTAAAATAAAGCTAAACTATCAAAACGGCGGCAAGAATCATTAAAGTGATAATGGACAAGAATACACAGGAGAAATTCAACCACGTAAAAAAGCTGGCAGTGCCTCCAAATGAGCCAGGCACAAAACGCACCGTACTCGGCGACCAGTCGAATTGGAAATTGGCTCGTGAAATAACCACCAAAGCTGTGGCCCACAAAGAATTAAAAGTTGCAAAGCCGATGACCAAGGCTCATCTGACCACACGCTGGAAGAAACAGCCGCTGGACACAACAAATGGTTCTGAAAAAGCAGGCATGCCACTGCTGTGCTCCAAATCGAAGCGAACTGGCGCCATTTAAACTTGTAGCAGCCGCAAACATACAAAAGTCCAAATGGGGGCAACGGTGGCAACAAGCTGCGCCGCGAAGACATCTGCTTGTCGCGCAAATCGCGCAAAAAGTAATCCGTTGACTTGGAGAGGTGCACCATTAGAGATGCACCGCTGCCCATTTGCGCCCGATACGTGGAAGATTGCGAAATTGAGGTTAATTTTCAACAAGTATCAATCGAACAAGTTCCACAAGATCGCATTGCGCACAGTCCGGTCATGAACTCGATTATGGACGAGAAAGAGAATACCCCACATCCCCATCTAAAAAGAGATCAGATGATGAAGTTAATGCAAAACAAGAATTTTTGCGGAGTCAGTTCTGAAATTTTAAGTTTTGTTAGTTCGGTTACCTGGTTAAAATTGCTTCATTTCATTTCTCGTTAAATTTCTTTCTACAGTAATAATCATTTATGATGTATGCATATTACAATGTCCAAGGTGCGCGACTCCATTTTTTCCATGTGGCGATCATCCGCATCCTAAGCGTTACTACTACTTCCAATTAAAGAGTGGTTAAAATTTAGTGCCAAATGCCAGACGATTGTCTATTATACAACCCAAATAACAGTTTGCGGATAAGTCTGTTTTTTCTTTATTCACATAACTAACGCAAACACAAGCGTGTAACTTATCTTGATAGAATCGCGTATCTTGTATCTTTATTATTATTAGCATTACTTGGACAGCATTCAGTTGTAATTTGTCAACTGGTTTGCTGTGGCTCTTATCTTATCGCATTCGAATTCATGATCATGATCATTGCTGATCTTACCTGTACTACCTGTGCTGCTAAATGGTGTAGTCTTATCAGACCTATCAAAACATACGCAGAAGATACATATTCAAGAATCGGACAGAAGACGACCGACGACCAACATTGCTGACTGCTTTTGCCTGCGTCATGGAATGGGGTGAGCAAACCCCATATATACATATATATATACATATGAATATGTGCGATGTGCATCAACTGCTATCGCCAGATAAGACAATTTTAGTCTTAGTCACGATCTTTGCAGGAATTCACTTTGAAGCATATTTCCGGCCAATTGTAAACAACAATCAACAATTTTACTCACTCTCTGATTGGGTAAGACAATGTCATCGTCAAATGTGTAACACCAAAAATTTATTTCGTCTGGTAATTAAATAATTTTAATTGCTAAAACTAAATAAATAAAATAGTCGCTCATTTTTAAAAACAAGTTTACTAATTTCAGTATGTAGCAAAAATGCATTTATTTAAGTATGGGCTTAAGAAATCGATGTCAAACTTATATAAGCACAAAAGTTAAGTTTAGTGATATTCAAGATCAGTTACTTGTAATTAAAAAAATTCTATTCATTTTAAACACTTTCGTATTACGGGTAAGGGTAATTATACTTCCATATCCCGATATATGATGTTACTTTCTTGTTATTTTTGTGAAATTAAGTAAATATCAAAAATTTGCCTCAGGAAATGCGCAGCCGACTCCAAATGCTTTTCTACTATGTTGACTTGCTCAGATTAAGATTGTGTAAGACAGAAACAGATGTGGGAAACTTCATAATTGGCTTAACTTAATGGCCATCGGAAGCTTCGAGATAGTACATTTTATTAGATTATAATCGTTTTATTTTTGTTATTATTTTGCACGAGTATAAAGCCATATCAATTAACTTACTCAGAATTGGCCATTAGAATTTTATGAGTTATGGCGAAATGCTTGATGCTATCCAAGTAACAGAAAGGTCTTTTCAACAAATTAAGCTTAGCCTTTGACTTCGTTTGACTTAATTTAAATTAATGAGCGTATCGAACTTACTTTTAATTTTTGATATGAAATTCCATGGAGTATTCTATATACTATGTTATCTTATCAATGTGTGCTTAAAATATATGAAGTAAAACTACAATGATGATGATTCGTTTTCAATTCTATTACGTCAGCTGATAAAAAGGAACTAAAAATGTATTTAAATAAATAAATAGATTTACCAAGAAGGTCGAAAAATGGTAAGAGGCGCAGACAGCTTAAGGTTGCTTCAGATTTTAGCTGCAATATCATAAATTGGTCGCAAACTTATCTGGGGCAAACAGAGATAATCATTGGCTATTTGCATAGCGTCAGGCAGATTTGCTAGAAGATAAGTGTTGAATGGAAAGCGATTTGGATAAAAGCGTCTCTCATAACTATACAGAGGATAGTAACGATTTTTCATTCGAACCAAACACACATCGACGATGACGAAAAAATTAACCAGAATATTGATAATACTTGTGGTAATTGCATACAACTTACTAACGCGTCATAGAACCCCAAAGCCCGATTTCCCGTTCCCTACATTGTCATGCCAGAACCTCAAAATCAAAATTTGTATTTTGTTTCCTGTTACTGATGAGTTGTATTTTATTAACCAAAACTGTGTGGCAACTTTACTATTTTGGATACGCGCGACTAAAACCAAACCAAACAAACTAACAAAAGCTGCCGGGACTCTTGCTACTTTGGATATCGTTCAGAGCACTCAGCGGCAACGCAAAAGAATCCTATGCAAGTGTTACTAAACTCAAAGCGTAGTTGTTACGGTCCCGAGGCTTCGACTTGTGACACTTAGTGCACCAGTGCGACCTATTGAACAATTATACTAAATTCCTCTTCCTATCTCTTCCACAATTGTGTTGTCCCTTATAGGTATTGACACTGTTCAAGCAGCCCATTCAGACCAGTGCGGCGATCATAAACTACAATTGCAGCGGTCGATCGGTCATCTGCGTAGGAACAACCAGCTACCAGGCATGCGAGTCGAATGTGGCCACAGGGATTGTCCAATATTGTCCGAACAACACTCGCTGCATTAACGATGGCATCGAGCTGTGTGTGCCCGTCAAACCATATCTTGAGGGCAATTCAGCGGCTGTCGCCAAAATGACGACAATCACCGATCATCCGATTAGTGGCAGCGGATCGGCGGCTCTAATTGAGTCCACCACAAGCTCGGCGACATCCGGGCTTCCCAGTAGCACACAGAGTCTTGTCGAGACAACTCCTCGACCGATCATTGAAAGCACAACTACCAATATGAATGCGACAGATGGCCCAATCGCTCCAGTTGACCATGTGAATCCGGAAGGAACAACCGTGTCATCTGTCGACCCCAATAAACCTGTTGAGCCCAACGCACCGGTTAATTCTGAGGGTTCACTAGTGTCCCCCGCCGACCCCAGTGCATCAGTTGATCCAAATGCTTCTGCTGACCCCAATTCACCAGTTGACCCCAACTCACCAGTGGATCCTAATGCACCAGATTATCCAAATGGTATAGTTGACTCTAACGCACCTATGAATCCTGAAGGCTCAACAGTGTCTCCTGTCGAACCCAACGCACCAGTTGATCCAAATACTCCAGTTGATCCCAACGAACCTGTGAATCCTGAAGGAGCTACAGCATCTCCTCTTGATCCTATCGCCCCAGTTGATCCCAATGCACAAGTTGATCCTAATGCTCCAGTAGATCCCAATGCACCAGCTGAAACCAACTCACCAGTTGATCCGAATGGACAAGTTGATCCCAATTCACCATTGGATCCTAATGCACCACTAGATCCCAACGCACCAGCTGATCCGAACGCACCAGTGGATCCCAACGCACCAATTGATCCCAATGCACCAGTTGATCCCAACTCACCAGTTGATCCCAATGCACCAATTGACTCCAATGCACCAGTAGATCCCAATGTACCAGCTGATCCGATCCCACCAGTTGACCCAAATTCACCTGTTGACCCCAATGCACCTGCGAATCCTGAAGGATCAACAGTGTCTCCTGTCGACCCAGTTGTTCCTAATGCTCCAGTAGATCCCAACGCACCAGTTGATCCCAATGCACCAATTGACTCCAATGCACCAGTAGATCCCAATGCACCAGCTGATCCAAACGCACCAGTTGATCCAAATGAACCAGTTGATCCCAACGCACCAGTTGACCCCAATTTACCAGTTGAGCCTAACGCTCCTGTAGATCCCAACGCACCAGCTGACTCAAACGCACCAGTTGATCCCAACTCTCCAATTGACCCAATTGCACCAGTGGATCCCAATGCACCAGCTGATCCAAACGCACCAGTTGACCCCAACGCAACAATTGACCCCAATGCACCAGTGGATCCCAGTGCACCAGCTAATCCAAACGCACCAGTTCATCCAAATGAACCAGTTGATCCTAATGCACCAGCTGATCCAAACGCAACAGTTGATCCCAACGCACCAGTTGACCCCAATTCACCAGTTGATCCAAATACAACAGTTGATCCTGATGCACCAGCTGATCCAAACGCACCAGCTGATCCAAACGCACCAGTTGAACCCAATTCACCAGTTGATCCAAATACAACAGTTGATCCTAATGCACCAGCTGATCCAAATGCACCAGCTCATCCAAACGCACCAGCTGATCCAAACGCTCCAGTTGACCCCAATTCACCTGTTGACCCTAATGCACCTGCGACTCCTGAAGGATCAACAGTGTCTCCTGTCGACCCAGTTGTTCCTAATGCTCCAGTAGATCCCAACGCACCAGTCGATCCCAACGCAACAGTTGATCCGAACGCACCAGTTGAACCCAATGCACCAGTGGATCCTAACGCTCCTGTAGATCCCAACGCACCAGCTGATCCGAACGCACCAGTTGACCCCAATTCACCTGTTGATCCTAATGCACCTGCGACTCCTGAAGGTTCAACAGTGTCTCCTGTCGACCCAGTTATTCCTAATGCTCCAGTAGATCCCAACGCACCAGTTGATCCCAACGCAACAGTTGATCCGAACGCACCAGTTGCACCCAATGCACCAGTGGTTCCTAACGCTCCTGTAGATCCCAACGCACCAGCTGATCCGAACGCACCAGTTGATCCCAATGCACCAGTGGATCCTAACGCACCAGTTGATCCGAACGCACCAGTTGATCCAAACGCACCAGTTGACCCCAATTCACCTGTTGACCCTAATGCACCTGCGACTCCTGAAGGATCAACAGTGTCTCCTGTCGACCCAGTTGTTCCTAATGCTCCAGTAGATCCCAACGCACCAGTCGATCCCAACGCAACAGTTGATCCGAACGCACCAGTTGAACCCAATGCACCAGTGGATCCTAACGCTCCTGTAAATCCCAACGCACCAGCTGATCCGAACGCACCAGTTGATCCCAATGCACCAGTGGATCCTAACGCACCAGTTGATCCGAACGCACCAGTTGATCCAAACGCACCAGTTGACCCCAATTCACCTGTTGACCCTAATGCACCTGCGACTCCTGAAGGATCAACAGTGTCTCCTGTCGACCCAGTTATTCCTAATGCTCCAGTTGATCCCAATGCACCAATTGACCCCAATTCACCAGTTGATCCAAATACAACAGTTGATCCTGATGCACCAGCTGATCCAAACGGACCTGCTGATCCAAACGCACCAGTTGACCCCAATTCACCTGTTGACCCCAATGCACCTGCGAATCCTGAAGGATCAACAGTGTCTCCTATCGACCCAGTTGGTCCTAATGGTCCAGTAGATCCCAATGCACCAATAGATCCCAACGCACCAGTTGATCCGAATGCCCCACTTGATCCCAACGCACCAGTGGATCCTAACGCTCCTGTAGATCCCAACGCACCAGTTGACCCCAATGCACCAATTGACCCCAATGCACCAGTGGATCCCATCGTACCAGTTGATCCGAACAGACCAGTTGATCCAAATGGACCTGCGGATCCCAACGCACCACTTGATCCAAATACTCCTGTTGACTCCAATTCACCTGCGAATCCTGAAGAATCAACAGTGTCTCCTGTCGACCCAGTTGGTCCTAATGGTCCAGTAGATCCCAACGCACCAGTTGATCCGAATGCCCCACTTGATCCCAACGCACCAGTTAATCCCAATGCACCAATTGACCCCAATGCACCAGTGGATCCCAACGCACCTGTAGATCCCAATGTACCAGCTAATCCGAACCCACCAGTTGACCCCAATTCACCTGTTGACCCCAATGCACCTGCGAATCCTGAAGGATCAACAATGTCTCCTGTCGACCCAGTTGGACCTAATGGTCCAGTAGATCCCAACGCACCTGTAGATCCCAACGCACCAGCTGATCCGAATGCCCCACTTGATCCCAATGCACCAATGGATCCCAACGCACCAGTTGATCCGAATGCCCCACTTGATCCCAACGCACCAGTTGATCCCAACGCACCAGTTGATCCCAGTGCACCGGTGGATCCCAATGCACCTGTTGACCCGAATGCACCTGCAAATCCTGAAGGATCAACAGTGTCTCCTGTCGACCCAGATGGTCCTAATGGTCCAGTAGATCCCAATGCACCAGTTGATCCCAACGCACCAGTTGACCCGAACGCACCAGTGGATCCCATCGCACCAGTTGATCCAAACGCACCAGTGGGTCCTAACGCACCAGTAGATCCCAACGCACCAGCTGTTCCGAACGCACCAGTTGATCCCAATGCACCAGTCGATCCTAACGCACCAGTAAATCCCAACGCACCTGTAGATCCCAACGCACCAGTTGATCCCAATGCACCAATTGACCCCAATGCACCAGTGGGTCCCAATGCACCAGTAGATCCCAACGCACCAGTGGATCCTAACGCACCAGTAGATCCCAACGCACCAGCTGTTCCGAACGCACCAGTTGATCCGAATGCCCCACTTGATCCCAACGCACCAGTTGATCCCAACGCACCAGTTGATCCCAATGTACCGGTGGATCCCAATGCACCTGTTGACCCGAATGCACCTGCGAATCCTGAAGGATCAACAGTGTCTCCTGTCGACCCAGTTGGTCCTAATGGTCCAGTAGATCCCAATGCACCAGTGGATCCCAACGCACCAGTTGACCCGAACGCACCAGTGGATCCCATCGCACCAGTTGATCCAAACGCACCAGTGGGTCCTAACGCACCAGTAGATCCCAACGCACCAGCTGTTCCGAACGCACCAGTTGATCCCAATGCACCAATTGACCCCAATGCACCAGTGGATCCCAACGCACCAGTTGATCCGAACGCACCAGTTGACCCCAATGCACCAGTGAATCCTAACGCTCCTGTAGATCCCAACGCACCAGTTGATCCGAACGCACCAGTTGACCCCAATGCACCAGTGAATCCTAACGCTCCTGTAGATCCCAATGCACCAGTAGATCCCAACGCACCAGTTGGCCCCAACGCACCAGTGAATCCTAACACACCAGTAGATCCCAACGCACCGGTAGATCCCAATGCACCAGTTGATCCGAGCGCACCAGTGGGTCCTATTGCACCAGTAGATCCCAATGCACCAGTAGATCCCAATGCACCAATAGATCCGAACGCACCGGTTGACCCCAATGCACCAGTGAATCCTAACGCTCCTGTAGATCCCAACGCACCAGTGGGTCCCAATGCACCAGTAGATCCCAACGCACCAGCGGATCCTAACGCACCAGTAGATCCCAACGCACCAGCTGTTCCGAACGCACCAGTTGATCCCAATGCACCAGTCGATCCTAACGCACCAGTAAATCCCAACGCACCTGTAGATCCCAACGCACCAGTTGGCCCCAATGCACCAGTGAATCCTAACACACCAGTAGATCCCAACGCACCGGTAGATCCCAACGCACCAGTTGATCCGAACGCACCAGTTGACCCCAATGCACCAGTGAATCCTAACGCTCCTGTAGATCCGAACGCACCAGTTGACCCCAATGCACCAGTGAATCCTAACGCTCCTGTAGATCCCAATGCACCAGTTGATCCAAACGCACCAGTGGGTCCCAATGCACCAGTAGATCCCAACGCACCAGCTGTTCCGAACGCACCAGTTGATCCAAACGCACCAGTGGGTCCCAATGCACCAGTAGATCCCAACGCACCAGTGAATCCTAACGCACCAGTAGATCCCAACGCACCTGTAGATCCCAACGCACCAGTTGATCCGAACGCACCAGTGGGCCCCAATACACCAGTAGAGCCCAACGCACCAGTTGATCCCAACGCACCTGTAGATCCCAACGCACCAGTTGATCCGATTGCCCCACTTGAGCCCATTGCACCAGTAGAGCCGAACGCACCAGTAGATCCCAACGCACCTGTTGATCAAAATGCTCCTGGTGCATGGCCATGGCATCCAAGGCCAACCGGCCGCCCTATTCCACAGCATCCCGTTTGGCCACATCATTCTCAGCGGCCACATTATAACAATGGGCACAACAACGGTCATTTCAGGCCGACAGGGAAGCCCACCTGGCCCAATTGGCATGATTGGATGAACAGTTGGCGTCCAACTAAAAAGTCCGATCTGCCCACCGCTGCACCCACTGCAGTCCCCACATCTAGACCAACTGAGCCCAACGACAAATCAGAAACAAGTGAATCTGTGGAGCAGCCATCTGAGATACCGTCTAGTGGAGCCGTATCCAATGAGAACGCCTCGGTTGAAGAGAGAAACAATGGCAAAAATAAGCCAAAATCTGCTGAAGATCAATCGAATGAGAAGGACGAAAAGCAGAAGAAAAAGGACGACAACAAGTCGAAAGACTCTGAAGAGGAAAGTAATAAGATAAAGTCTAATAGCTCAGAAGAGGAGAAGATAGAAATGAAGGGTAACAAGGACAGCGACAAGAAAAAGTCAAATAGCTCCGATGAGGAGAAGAACGACAAAAAAGACAATAGGCACAACAAAGACAGCAAAAAATCAAAGGATTCCAAAGAGGAGAAGGACAGCGAACAGAAAAAGTCAAACGAAGACGAGGACAACGAAACGCAGAGCTCGAAGGAGAAAATGGATTACGTTAATAAAGTCAACAAAAAGCTAAACGATGAGGAGGAATGCGATGAGGACGATGTCTATCCAGATCTGCGCGACTGCAGAAAATATTATCGCTGTGAGGCAAAGAAATCTGGTAAGCATAGGTTCGTGCACCTGCGCTGCGATAAGAAGGAGCACTTCGACTATCGCAGCCTGAAATGCGTCTCCCGGAATGACGCCGAGTGTCTGCACAAGTAGAAAGGAATCCACATGCAACCAACCCAAATGCCAAACGAACTAAACTGAAACGATAACTATAACATTCGTACAATATAATCTCACAATAAATTCAATGATATTAGCAATGATATATAGTACATATATGTGGACAAACCAATTTTTTTTTCTTATTTATTTTAACAATTAAAATTAGTTTTGCAATTAAAACATAATTTTATATATATGCATTAATCAATAAAGTCCGGTTTTAATATGCTGTTTGAAAATACTTTCTTTACATTACCCTAGAAGACTTCTCCGACCTCAGAATATATAAACATTCTGAATCAGTACCACTATCCGAGTCCATATAACATTGTCTCTTTCTGTCCGGCTCTTTCTGTCCGGCTCTTTCTGTCCGGCTGTGCGGCCATTGACTTGCTCAGTTTATGCTTGACGAAACTTGGCTTCGGTCACTTTGAACCGATGTCATGTAGCTGAAATAGAAATATTAAATAAAATAAATAAATAACAATTAAGAATTTTTAGTCGAGTGAGCTCGGCTACGATACACCCTGAACCCAGCTGTTGAATGTATTCTAATATTATTAGCAAATTTTCCTGTAAAAAGTTTTCCATCCAAATGTGAGCAGGTCTGCAGAACACATACAAAAACATATTGACGCTTGTGTCGAATAGCATGCCATATCTTTCTCACAAATGCGCATATTTATGCATACAGAGAATGGTTGGGGCTGCTGGTAGAAAAGTGGTCAATTTGAAAATATATATTTTTGACTATATTTTGGGTTTTTCTTTTCCGATCTTAATTAAAATTTAGGAAGTGTATTCACAATATGCATATGTGTATTTTATTTTAATTAAAAGATTCTGCCTTCAAAATTGTGGAATTTATTGCTGTCGAAAATCGGTATGTACCGAGAATGTGGAACGGAGGCAGTTTTCGATAAAAAAAAAATGCAGCAAACTTGGTCTGGATATACGATTATCTATATTCCAAATCTTAAGTCTCTAGCTCTCTGTTGATCCTGATCAAGAACATATGAACTTTATGGGTTCGGAGATGCTTCCTTCTGCTTGTTACATACATTTGCAAAATATCATTATACCTTTCTTACAAACTTTCAGTTCAGGGTGTAATAAAAATAAATAGTGAAAAATAAAGCATATTGGTCTTGCCCAAAAGACAAGGAGGAATTTCAATGCCTGGTTGACCATTTAAGTAGATTGATTTTTGGATTGCCAACTTATCTACAGCAAAATGCTGGCAGCTTAACGACGAGCCGTTGGCATTCTTGCATACAATTTAAATACTCTGTTGATTGAGCCGAAATGCACTTTAACTAATTGGCAGCATGTTTTAGCCTTTATTTTTACTCTTTCTTTTTTTGTTTGGCTTAGAACTGGTCACAGCTGCAATCATTAAATACCAATCTCTCTAATTATCAACGCACTTTAGAATAAGCTCCGATAAGTTAATGAGTAGCGACAAATTGCTCAAGTTTTTTGTTCGACGACCATCTTTAAAGAGTTTCACTTACACTTGCAAAGTTTTTCCTATGTAAATATTTAGTGTAGCATAGAAATTTGAAGTGAAACGTAAACACAAGCAAAAAGCGTTAAGGGAAAGTGCATTGGATGGTAGGACACTGGCAAAGGCACAGGACTCGCATCAGCAGGACATAGTCGCAGAGCTGGGAGTGAGAGAGAGAGAGAGGTCGGGGTGGGGGTGGCAAGTGGTATGGTAGTGTCACCGAAGCAGAGCAATACACTTAAGTTGATTCGCTGTCATCCATTGCAGCTCATTTATCATTAGATGAAGTCACACACACACACACAAGAGTGGAAGTGCATACATAGACAGAATGCAGGATGCAGGGAGCATGGAAGAGGGTGCAGGGTGCAGGAGCAGGCTCGGCGACAGTTTCAACGTCGTCTAAGTAGTGTCGCCGAGACGTGGGCGTTACTGTGGGTGCATCAAGAGTAAGCATAACAGGACGAGCAACATAACCAGATTCAGAACCAGAACGGGAACCAGGACGAGGACAAGGATCCCGACCCGTACACGTACCCGTACCCGTACCCGTATCCAGAATCCGGGGCATGACCAGGAGACAAAGGCAAAACTTGAATGCGATGCGAACGCCAGCGTTGAACGTCGACGAAGTAATTCAATTTTTATCGTGGGTAATTTTGTAACGAGAAACGAAAGAAGCGAATAGCAAATGGTTTTGGCCAGCGGTGTGGGGTGGGGATTGGAAACTGCGGTAGTGGCAGCCCAGTTGGGTGTTGTGGGTGTGTAGTGTTGTGACTATAAATGCTATATAATGGAGCAAGTAGAGCTTTAAGCCGGCTCCTAGTAATTGTGGGCGTTTTCTACACTGCGTGTGTATTTGCCAGTGTGTGTGTGTGTGCTAGTGTGCTACCATACGTTGAAAATTCAATTTGCCTGAGGACTTGCTGCGGTTTAAATGCCGTCGTGCCACAAAAAGGACGACAGCGGCCATTAAACTGTGGCCAACGGTTAAAGGCAATACAAAACGCATGTGGCATCATGTAACCATGCAACCGATTGGCGGATATAGTGCTCTTCAACTGCAACTACAACAACCAGCTGCACGATGGCTTTGACTCATGTCCATATTATACTTATGCATAACATAAAAAAACAACAACAAAAATGAAAAGTCAAGCGTACGCAAAAAAAAAGAGAGAAAAAAAAAAATAAATAAAAAAGAAAAAATACGTAAAACTTTGTTAACTTCATTTGACAACATCATCAGCAGGGTGCATGGGAGTAGGGAGGCTAGGGACAACTACAGGGCACTGATGCGCTGTTCCAGGCCATAGCTCCTCTTCATGTGCGAGCCACTCGTAGTTGCTAGCCCTACTTGGAGCTGGTCGTTGATTGTATTTCAGGCGCTTGAAAAATCAATTTTTATTTAATTAATGTGCCTCGTTGCATGTCCCACAAGCACATATACACACTCACACACACACACACACACACACACACACACAATGTGTACACCAAGTGATATACAGAATTTAACTGTAGCTTTCATAAATCATATTGTTTTAAAGTAGCTTATAAATAATAACAAAGTGCTTTAAATTTATGGAGTATGTTAGAAAATATAAAACATATTTCAATGGTGAAAAGGAAATTGTAATCTGATGTTTGAAATACACGCCACAACGTGGATTATCATACCGGATATTAGATACAGAATTTCAAATATTAAATAAGCCAATTCCCCAAACTATATCCAATAAATAAAGCTCAAGGCCTGTTCACAGCCGCAAATGTATGAGATATGACAGACTGGATCATGCAACAATATGCTACGCGTTAAGCCACTCATCTGCATATATGTATGTACGTATGTACGTATGTACGTATGTAAGTAGGTATTTTTGTATTGAAAACATCTGGCGAACTGATTGCCAATCTCTGATAAGAACTTGACGCGTCAAAAGACTCAACCCCATGCAAATCTCGACATCAATCAGTTGATGTCATCAAACGGTTTATTTTGTTGCCACTTGCAATGCACACAATGACGCCGCAGGGAGTTGTCACAACACGTTACAGAGGCGTCCGGTGGCGGGAAGGTGAATGTGTTATGGTGGAGTTTTCTGCATAACATACCGCTACTCACAGCAGCAACAGCAACAGCAGCACTAGTAGCAAAAGAAAAAAAAATCAAATCTTATACTTGTATATTTAATATTCATATTTCAATTCTTGTTTGGCCCAAACATTTCTGGCCTCCCTACTTTGCCCCACTACTTTCATCCCATTGCTCTCACTCTCTCAGATACAGCTTGAAATGAAACATTGTGTATCCCAGTTGGAAGTCTTTAACCTCGAGCAGCTTTCATTCGGCTTCAGCCATCTGCCATCTGCCCTCTGCCCTCTGCCCTCTGCCCTTTTGCTTTGTTTGCTTTGACTTTTGAGCTCTGCGTTTGGAAATGGAAATTTTTATAGTTTTTACCGGCATTCTTGCCCTTTATTTATAAAATTTTGATAAAGTTTTGTGTTATTAAAAATGGAATATATTCTCGGGGCGAATGCGCGATGGAATACTGAAAGCTGAAAAATACATTTATTTTGTACAATTGAAAGTACCACATACAACATACATACAACATACATACAACATACATACAACAATATTGAAATGATGGAAACGAAACACATTTCTATTGTATGAAATTTTGCAATATTGTTTGGACAAAACTTTTTCAATTATGTATCTGGAAATGCTTTTAAAACAATCGGATTCAACACTAAAATTATTGATACAAATTATTCATAGAAATTCTTTATTTTCAATTGGAAATTGATGCTAAGCAGAATTCAATTTGTAATAAAAATGTCAAAAACACACTCGTCAAGACTTTTGGTTATTTCCAACTGAAATATATTTTCAAAATAATTTATTTGTGTTATTATTTATTTATATTAGTTACAATTTTTGCAATTCGATATTCATAAAATCAGTATTTACAAATCATCGATAAAACGTCCAAAGTCCAAAACGATCACACGAACTATCGCATAAGCGATATATCATCGCAATTATTGTCATTCCAGTTTGTTCATCGTAAATGTACTGTCATCCTGCAAGCTGCTTAAATTAGTTAAATCAGAATTTCATACTTATAAGCCGCAATTGTCTGCAGTTTAATACGCAACGTTTGATGCGATGGTTAAAATAAACAACGAGGTAATGACAAATCGCATGCAGCGAATAAAGGATCAGGCGATTTACCGTAGACTGGTAAATAATCTGCAACCAATTCCCGAGGATGAGAATATCAATTTATCTACGAACATGGACGAAGTACTGATCGAGATGAAAAAAATGCACATTGACAAGAAATGCGCCAAAACGGATATTGAAATGCCCAAAAAAAAAGAAGTCTGTTCCACCACCAAAGCCCCCTAATGGCGGGCATTCCCAGAAGACCACCGAGAAGAACACAACTAAAAATGTCAACGGATAGGAAAATAAGATGGATAGCAACAAAGACAAGTCGCGCGATCTGCTCAAAGTGAGGAAGAATCATCAATTTGCATGTCAGCCTTGTAAATATCAATTCTAGAATTAGAAGAAAATACATTACATCTGTTATAAGAGCTATTAGCTATCTGCGAATAAATATACATATATATATAAACATATTTAATATATATACATAAATGGGATATATATATATATATGCTTACTGTGTGGCCATGCGAGGCGTCTGTTTTCTCAGCGCAAACGTGCCAAAGAAAATAGCCCCCGTAAAGAGAAGAAGAGGAGGTGGCATAATAAATCACTTGAGGGGGGTACTAGTGGGAGGTTTTATACTGACGGCTTGTGGGAGGAGACAACGTTGACCCAGTAAGTGAACCCGATAAGTCGAGCGAGTTGGCGCGGTCGAGGAGAAGCAAAAGTTCGCCTTAAGTCAAGCCGAAATGCCTCGTTGCGTAGGTGTACGAACTGAATGTGAATGAAGATGGGACAAGAAATGGGATGGCAATGAGCAAGTGGATGTGGCAAGCTGAGCAAAAGTGCACCTTGAGCACGGTAATTGCCTTGGACGGCTCGCTGAAAGCCCAAACAAATTATAAATTGCCATCAACGACTACGACGACGGCGAATCCTGAATGCTGAATGCTGAATGGCAATGCCCAGTTCAAAGGCTTAAGAAAGAAAGCAGCTACTGCAATTAAAGAAATAGTATAAGCTTGACCAAAAAATACCCCGTACATAAATACCCGAAAATATATATATATTCTGATCGAAGTCGTCTTTTGCACAGTGTATATATTATTACTATAATATATACATTCTTGATAGGCAGTAACGAGTCTCTATATATTAGCAAGTATATTTAAAAGAAATCCTATGAATGTCTTATAAATTATATTATAATAACATTAATATAATAGGTACTTCATTAAATGAAAAGTAAAAGTCGGAATGACATGGTCTAGTCTAGAGATCGATTGGATATATCCTGAGAGATACATGGTCATCCAATCTGTGTTTCCAATTCGATCTTTCTAAAATTGTATACATTTGATTAATAATATGCAGATATTCGTGAAGTTCTGGTCTAAATCGTTTTGACTATTGTTTCTAATCATGAATATAAAGAATATTTATACTTGATATTTTTGAAGTTGCTTCTTTCAGACCGTTACATAATCAAGCACAACTTAATTAAACCCATTTTGCCATTTTCAACTGATTAAGGGTATAAAAGGAAAAGAAAAGTTGACGGTTGTGTGTTATGTGTTGGCCCACTTCAACTCGCTCATTACCCCGCCCACTTCATCACGACTCCACACCTCTCCTCCAACACAGCTCAAGTCATGGCCACCCCCGGTTCCAACTCAACACGGCTGTCTTATCTGGTCGCTGTTGATCCATCACCTGGATTGCTGCAAATGCTGTTGCCTCTGCTGCCTGTTGGCTAACTGTTAACTGGTAACTGGCTTTCCCTGTCTGGGCCAACATGGAACATTTTCTGATTGCGTGTGCATTTTTAATGTTGCCTGGCCTTTTGGCCCTTTCAAAAGCTGGCAAAATATACGCACTTCATTCATCAATGGCGCCGCGGCAGCCCTAAAAAAAACACTGGTTGGCAACGCCAAGACAAATGATTATGTCTACCAAATGGAACGCCGCAGATTCGAAAGATGCCAGCCAGCCAGAAGTTAGACCAATTACTACACTCTAAAAAAATTATATATATATATATATATATATATATAATAAAACACAAATACTTTTTTATTCTTTAGAAGCGAAGGTAGATTTTTTGTAATTTGCAACATGTTTTAATGTCTGAAATATATATTTGCTTGTATGCATCAAACTGTTAAAAATGGAAATATTGATAACATCGAAAAAAACTCAATGTAATCCAATATTTTGTAAAATTGTAAAGCTCCAAAAGTAATTGGTGAGATGAACAGATTCTCATATAAAAAACACCTAAGATTATTGGCTTATAGAAAAGTTTTCAAATTTAGAAAACAACAAGTTGTTGTATATTTTAAGCAGTTGAAGCTTACAAAATATGGCCTTTCAATGTATATTTTATATATTCTTAAGCTTTCTATCATTGATCAGCATTGTTAGCTAAGTTCAGGGCGGTCTCTCTCGACTCGCACATTCTTACTTGCTTATTTTGCTTAGTGTGGCAGATTGAACAGGTAGATGGTATTCTGTTGCTTGGTCTTAGTCTCGGATAGCATTTACTGTTAAATCCTCCCTTTCCCCAGCATCCCCTTTGTTAACCATTTCTGTTTGCTCTCGCTCTCGCAGCCTGGGAGCATTACTTTGATTTTTATAAATTTTATATAACGGCACACGCCTTTCTTTGGCTCCCTCGAAGGTGGTACGGCAGAGGGTAATGAGGGGTTCGAAGCTGCTCACTAATGAAATATGAATAATTAATATTGTGTGCGCTTCTTTTTTTCCAGTGTGTTTTGTTTTGTTTTATTTTACTTCATTTGGAGTTCATTATTTTTGGCTCGCTGCATTTGCGCCCTTTTGGCCATGTTCGTTTTGAGTATTTTGGAATTCAAGTAAGTATCTTTTGCCATCTAAGTCATTGTTTGATTGTGTGTGTGTGTGTGTGTGTGTCTGGATGTGGGTGTTGAATGCCATTACAGTTATTGTTTACAGCTATGCAAACAGTGAGCCAAAGCTACACTTAAAATGAAACTAAAGTGGCTTATTAATAAGCAAATGAAGCTCTCATTTGAAGCAGAAGCTAACTTTAGAAGCATATTGCATATTGCTTTTATCATCGATCGATAAAAAACAGAAAACAATGGCAATACGAACTGTGGACTTATTTAAACTAACTAATCATGTGGTGGAGAAGCAGTGTAGCATTAAGGATTACCAAGGAGGATGGGCAGACCATATTTAGTTTAGTTTTTTGTGAGGCCAACACAACGTGCCGGTAAATCAGGAATTTAAAGATACTAGCAAGAAAATGAAACCATATATATTTATCACTTATTTACATAAACCAACTGCTCCTTGCCCCCCAGCAGCACGTGTGCCCCAAACGTGCAATGCACAAAAAAAAGGAGGAAAAAAGGGGAAACCTGAAATGCAAATTGCAACTGCAAATTCCAGACATCTGTTGCGTTAATTTGCCAACAGAGATAAGAAGCAGTCGCCAGTTGCCAGATGAAAGCACACAAATGGAAGCAATATGGAATACTGCTGCTGGTGGCGACTCCTTGCTGACTCCAGGCAAGAAATAAACAAGTGGGGCAAGAGGCAAGAAAAGGTGCACTTTACTTCCAGGTGAGTGTGATACGGTTTTTCCCTTTCTCTGCAACTTTTAATCCCACTTTATTTGTGTCGCACAATTTAGCGTGTAATTATGCACAAGCCACCACATGTAAAGTATATATATATATATATATATATATATAATATATATATATAAATATATATATATATATCCATATATGTGTACAGATATGCACAGCTATTACTAGTATTTAAAATGAATTTGAATTACAATACCAACCTTGGATATCTATAAATCCTGTGAGTCGACAAAAACTCTTGCTTTTCCACTCACTCTCTCAGCCTTATCTCTCTCTCTCTCTCTCGCTTTCTCTTTCAGTTCTTATCTCTGTTTATGTGTGGCCAAATGCATTTTGCTGTTTGAATTTTAATTGCGTCGAAAACAACAACAACAACAACAACAATGAGCACGCTGACCCCGCTTCAATTCCAACGCTTACAAATTTTATACCGTTAGCCCAAAGCGATAAATGGGGAATGCTCGACTTGAAACTTGACGCTCCAATACATAATGTACAGGATACAATAAAAAGAGAGATGGTGGAAAATGTAGATAGAAACTTAAAGGTATAAATAAGACAGACTGAATGATATAGAGACATAAACATAGTGAGAAATAGAGAGAAAATCCGATCAAACGAAACCATTTCTGACCTTATAAGATATATAAATTGATGAACTGAAAGAAGAACCAATTTATATATGAAATATTAGTTCTCTTATACCATAAACAACTTAACTTCATTTGGTTTTTATCTGTAATTGTTAAGCAAAGCATATTTGTATATTAAAGATATCAGGATATCTTCTAGTCGAGCTCCCTCGACTAGCGCCCTTTTACTTACTTTCTTTATCGATAGAAAGCTGAACTCAGCCCTGGTTAAAAAAAAGGCGCCTGGAACAAGGGTTGCAGTTGTCGGCAGTATCCCCTTCTTAGTCGTGTCGGCAACATTGACTAATTTCATACTTTTGTCACATTGGCGCTGAACTTAGAGACGCCATAAACCGGGAGAGGGTTGTGAGGAGTGAGGCAGGAGGGGGTTTCAGGTGTTTGGTATATGATGGCAACCCTTTTCAAGGACACTTTGTATTCAAATAATGTTTGACGTTTTTGTTGCTGGTATCCTTTCGTCCCTTGCACTTGCTGGCTACGTGAGCTCTTTTATGCTATTATTATTTTGTGCGTCAACTTTGAGCTTGTAAAAAACACACCCCACCTCCTGGTCTACCCCGAGAAGGGCACGTGCCATTTAAAATTCTTTAGTATTTGGCATTCGCACGTAATTAGCTGTTAATTTTGGCCGCCAGTTGGCATTTGGGGCGCAAATGGTTTCCACTTCAACTTTTCACTCTGCACTTCAATTTGAACTTGAACTAAATGTGGCCACTGATGGTGATTAAAAGAATTCATAAAATTATGCTCCATGTAGGCCTTTGCTAGAGTGGTGCCTCAGATAGTGAATATACATATCTATATCTATATATTCTTTATCAGAACGAAAAGCTAAGTTTATTTATGTTATTTATTTATTTTTGTATTGATTTATATTATTATTTTTTTATATATATGGACTAGAGCATTCCATCTTCTGTGTCTCCACTAACTAATGCAACTATTTACAGTTGCCGCATGGCTGTATTTTCTTGTAATTTGTATATTCTTCAACTAAGATTTGAAGTGCGTGCTGAGATAACTTTAGTGCCACTTGGTCGGGCAGTTAGCTAGAGTAGGTAACATCCTCTCTCTCTCTCGCTCTTTAGAAACCTCCTTCCGCCCTTCGTTCGCGATTGACACTAAATTACTTGACCCGGCCGCACCAACCACAAGCAAAGGTATGGCAACCGTAAACCGTAAACCTTGCAGCTAATTATAAATGAAATCGGATATCAAAGACGACTAAAACACGCCTTTGTGCAACACCCGGGCAGCACAGCAACACACACAAGCACACACACACACACACACACACACAAGCACACACACACACACACGCCAACACACACGAATAGACACAAATAATGACAATTCATTTGAAGCCGCCACTGGCGAAACAGTCCACATCAGTCGGTGGATGAGGAGCAAGGAGGGCAGGCGACATTGCTGGGAGCAAAAAAGTGAACTCTCCGCTGTGGTTCTAAGCAAACAAACAAACAAACAATGGACGCCGTCGACGATGACGACGAAGTTGTCCTGCCAGAGGGTTGCCACGGCTACAGAGTAGGGCATGGAGAGGAGCTTGGGTTGCGTAGGCGTGGACGTGAACGTGAACGGTAAACGATCAACGGCAAACGTGGAACGTGGCACGTGAATGTGGCAAGAGGCAAGAACAAAGTGGAAAATTCATAAAATGTCATTGTCGCTTTATTAAAACACGCCAAAACGCAGGACAAGCAACTCAAACACACACACACACACACACACACACACATACACACACACACACACACTCACATATATATATATAGATATGGTTAATAGATGTTTTGGCAAATGCTGTTATATTCGAGGGGGAGTAGTGGGTTCAGCTAAATTGTGCACTCGACAAAAAAGAAATGCTCCCATTTTTGGAGTTTGTCTTGCAAAATAGCCACAGCTAAAAGTGCAACGGTCCGACTGTCAGATACCCTATACACATGAATAATACAACTAATTGCTTTTTGGACACGTTTATCAATTAATTGTAAGAAAAAGAAAAAAAAACTTACTTACCAGTAACATTTTGTGTATATATATATTTATTATAAGCATTGCTGAAGCACATAAACAACAAAAATAATTTAGATATATAAATTAAGAAATAAATTTTTTATATATATTGTTGCTTAGTTACCACGAATTGCTGTTTTTTCAGTGTATGCGACGTTGTCTGCCGTTCTTAGCATCGACATCTGTTGGCGTCATTTACAAGAGCTTTTTGGCCGTTTTATGGGATTTTGCAACAGTTTCATTTTCATTTTGGCCAAAAGAGCGATGCCAGAAACACACTCCAAGCGTATGAAGCTGTGGGGGGAGTTGTGTGTGGGGATTGGGTGTGCTGAAGGGGTGGCTAAAGGGACTGGCTGCATAATGCTGCCATTAGAAGTTGCCCGTCGAAGCACTTGCTAACGCCAAAAGATGATGAGCAGCAGCAGCAGCAGCAGCAACAACAACAACAACAACATCAGCACACACCATGTGTATAAACACATTACAAATATATATATATATATATATATATATATATATGTGTGTGTGTCATGTTGCGACAACGATAATAGCTTCAACTCTCGGTGTCTACTTTGTCTGCACTTTCGTCGTCATCGTCGCCATCATCATTATCATCATCGACATCATCCTTTCCACCAAACTTGCACCGATTCTTGCCCCCATCCTTGCCCCAATTCAGCTCCAACTCCTTTTGGCTCGTCAGCGTCATATTTGAACTTTTAATATTGACGCCATTTAACACGTTCTGTTAGAAATTTTATAAATGACTCTGTCTGTCCGTCTCTCTCATGCGTGTGTGTTGTGTGTGTGTGTGTGTGTGTGTGGGGGTTTTTGTGTGTATTATGTGTTAGCTGGTTTCACACTCTGTGATTCGCTGCCACAGTCGCCGAATATTTTGTGGCTTTGGTGTCTCGAGCTCAAAAAACTATTAAGTAATTGAATGCATTATGAATGCATTCAAAATCGGATTACACCCAATAAGTGAGCCACTTGTCAATTATTCAAACTTTGTCGAATGCTTCAGAAATGGTTTTTAAGTTTGCCACTAAATGGAAATTAATCATGCTGATAGTTTGCATGAATTCATATTACAAATATTGTTGATTTAATTAACCATATTTCAAGTTAATTTTCTTGCAACCAGTTCGAGTGCTGCTCAGTCAATTGGCTTAAATATTATGAGTAAGCCAGTTCGAAAGTGACTGATAATACGAACACTTAATATGTAAGTCTTATTTGTTAACTGAACTGAACTTGGGGCGTATTGGTTCAATATTTGGGTGCAATGAGTTCAAAGTGGACCATTACTCAAATATGATTGAAAGGGATGTGTAAATAGCTAATATGTGTGTACAATTTATATTTGCTTTTCGCACTCTTCTATCATAAATAGCCAATGTCAATTCGATAATCAGGAGCAGAGCAGACTCGACTTAATTCTGAGTGAGCCAAAATGCAATGCTGACAATTCACACTGAGCACCAAGTTGCCACATAAGTTGCCAGCGGCTTTAAGTGTGGGAATGTTGTTTGTGAATTAGCTGGGAGATCAAATCATTTGAAGAGCCCCAACTTAATCACAGACTGTTCCAGGCGTCTGCTTTGGGGCATGCGAAGCAGGGACAGCATAAAGGATGCCAATGCGAGTATCGAATGTCAGCAGTGTCTACTGTATGTGTGTGTGTGTGTGTGTGTGCATGTGTGTGTGTGCATGTGTGTGTGTCGTAACTTATATAAATCGATATGAGTGCCTGTCTACATATACACAGGCACAGGCACAGGCACAATTCCGTTCTCAATTCTGAATTCGTTGGAAATGTAATAAAAACGGCAACATTATTTTTTTTTTTGAAAAGCTAATAAAAAATTAATAATTTGATTTTATTTACTTTGAATTTCATTGGAATATTTAAGATTTTTCAATCATGACTATAATCAGCTAAAACTTTTTACAGAGTAAAAGCAATAATCAATGGCATTTTTTTTTTAAATTTATTGACATATTATTATATCGAATAAATTAACATTTTGTGGGTAAAAAAACTTATAAAGAAAAGATTAAACTATTCCAACAATATATATATTAGTAGGGTATTAAACTAAGTCGTACGTTAAGAGGAGAAATTTTTGTACAGAATGTGAATTGATAAGATGCGTGTGATGGTTCCTTAAGGCTATGTAACGGTACCACATAAGTAACTGTATCAAATGAGCTGTTATTGGACAGTTTTTGCCATGAAATCGAACGGTTAAAAACGAAATGATTCCGTTCGCAATTTGGAACAGACCTGCTAGATATGTGTATAGATGTATGTATAAATATGTAGATATGTATGAATGCTAGACAGACGATTTTCGATCATTACACACACACACACACACACACACACCACAGAAAGCAGACGTTGCATGTCTCGCCTCGATTTCGGTGGTGGAACGGGCCGAAAAGACGCCTGAATGCAATATGTAGCGAGTCTGTGCATCTGTCTATGTGTGTGTGTGTGTGTGTGTGTGTGCTTGTGTGTGTGTGAGGAAGAGGCAAGCGTCATCTTGTCAAATATTTCGCGCTAAATTAACACGACAGCGCGTCCAAATGGAGCAAAAAGAAGATGAAGAGGAGAAGATGCCAGCCAGGCAGGCAGACACTCCCAAGGAGACAGAAGGACTGAAGGACGGATTGGCAGGCAGAGAGGCAGCTCACTTGTGTGCCTCAAAGGAGCAAGAAGAAAAAAGTCAAGTGCCCCATCACACTGCACATGCTGCATAACTCAAATAGCAACACAGCTATGCGAATGTGTGTGTAAGTGCATGTGTGTGTATGTGTGTGTATGTGTGTGTGTGTGTGTCTGTGTGTAAGTGCATAATTTGTTGGCTTTGTGCTGGGCCTTGCCGGCAGACAGCTCTCAAACGAGGACGAGCATGAAGAGATTGCAACAGCTGCCGCCAGTGCAAAAGTTAAGCCCAAGCATAAACAGAGAGAAAGAGAAAGGGAGCTACATAGAGAGAGATAGAGAAAGAGAGAGAGAGAGAGATGGAGGAGACATGGCGAGACACGGCAAATTATTAAAAACGATAGCAGCAATTTAGGCGCGGGCGTAATTAAAATTAGCCAAGTTAATGATGCATCATAAACGTCATTATCACCAGCAGCCAGTAACTCCGCAACGAAGGAGAGTGTGAGAGAAAGAAAGAGATAGAGAGAGAGACAGAGAGGGATCGAAAACAGAACATGTGGTGAAATAAAGCTAAAATAATAAAAGAAAACAAAACAAGAAAATTAAGCAAATTTTATATAGGAAATATAATAGAGTAAAAACGAAATCATTAATGAGAAATAAGCAGAAAGAGAGAGAGAGAAGAGAATGTTCAAAGGAAAGTAAAAAACAAAGAAGAAGTGGAGATAGATAGAGGTAATTAAGGTTAAATGAAAACTATTAATATGAAGAAAAATGAGCACTGAAAGAGTAAAAACGAAAATAAATAAGGCTATGAGAAGAAAATACAAATAAAAAAAAAGTAAAAGTTATGCTAAAAATATGAAAAATATATAATATAAATATATATGCGAATGTAGAATATAGAATTCCTCGATTATATGATGTATTTAAGACTGTACTTAAGAGTCACTCAGCGACTAGTTTACCTACTCGGCTCTAGTTTAATATATATATATATATATATATATATAGAGAGAGATATAAATTTGTCTATATGTAATCATACTGCAATCTGTTCAATCTAACATAAATAAGTTAGTGTAAGGATTTGCGATAATCGATGAGAGTCCGAATCAGAAGCATTGATTTTATAATGAGTCCCATATCAGTCTGGAGCCCGTAGCACGATGAGATTATAGACAGGCAATTAAGCTAAGCCTGTCTATAAACCCATCTAGCTACGGTATTTTAAGCTAGGTATTTTAATTTAAGAGTTTTCAATTAAATTTGTGCATCCTTTCGGCAGTGGCACTTGACTTAAGACTGTATTGCTCGAAACATCCGACTTAGGATGAAGAAGAGCCCAACATGCTATCTTTATGTGGTTCATCCAATTTGTTACCTTGATGAAAAAAAGGAAAAAATTCTATGATTTTTTGCATAGTTGCAACAATCCTTTTCCACAACTCTGAATTGGCTGGATACAAAAAAAAAACAGACGAAGGCAAAAACAGTTGAATCGGCATTATGACGTCATTGTTGGGGCGCATATGGCGCAAATGATTAAAGTCATCAAAGTCAAAACCAAATCTAAATCCAAAGCCAAAGGGAAACCCAAACCGAAAGCATGGCCAAGGCAAAAGGCAAAGCCAAATGCGCATTAAAAGCCAATAACAACAGCAGTGATGAGCACAAAATTAATTTACAAACATTTGATGGGTTTATTGGAACACACACAAAGACACACACACGCACACACACACACTACGTACACTAAACACTTGCTGTGTGCACCACATGGCTGCAAATGTTTGCCCAATAAATGAAAATCGCTAAAATACGTGAAATGAGTGTTAGGGTGATGGTGAGGGGAGCAAGGGGTTGGGGAAACTGGTGGAGGTGGGGTTGTGCGCTGCTTGCTTCGAGGGTGTGAAAATGCAACAATAAATGACGAACGCACTTATTAATTAAGAGTCAGCCCCGTCTTTCAATAGCGTTTTATGTGCGGCTAAAATATATACGCAATAATATATAAATACATATATATATATATATGTGTGTGTGTGTGGGTGTATATATATAAGCCGACCATAAAGTCCTCAAAATCCATGCTTAAACTACCTAAGAGCAGGCGTAACGACATTTTGTGCCTAGTCAAATCACTGGCTCATCAAAACTACCACCCACAACCACTTTTCCGTCCCAGGATTTGATTACTCAAGCCGGGGCGAAAACTATTAAAACAACTTGAAAGTTGGCATTATTATGGGTTTTTCCACTTTAATTATAGTTCATTGAAATGAAAACGCACAGCGCGCAAATCTTATGAGCCCCTACAACAGGGTTGCCAGTATTGCCAAACAAGCTCAATTTAATAACTCAACCAATTGTAGGAAAAGGCATTAAAATTTATAAGTGCACATTGAATGTTCAGTTGATATCAAAATCGGTTTATATGGCAGAGAATAAAATATTGAAGCTGAGTAAAGGGCCACAAAGCTAAGATGATCAAACAGATTAGAATGCTCTAGTCGAGTGAGCTCGACTATCAATTACCCTGGTTACCCAGTTAGCCTGGCTTGCGGCGAGTGGTTTGTTCCACACATTAAAACCTGACTTTAATTGTTGATGAATAATAAGTCATTTTGTATTGATTTGACGATTATATAGCTATAGAAAATCGATCTCTAATGCTGTTATCGAATAGCTTGTATAGATAGATATAAGGGATTAATGTAAGTTAGAAGTATTGTAGAAGAGGAACTTAAAAGCTACAAAATACACACATTGACCAGTTTTCGCTGTGAATTTAATAAATGCCTCTCAGCGATTTTGATATAAGGATATATTTATATATATAGATATTTATGTGTATGTGTGTGTGTGTGTGCTTGTGGATATGTGTGTTGCAAAAGCACACATATGCATTCAATTAGGGTTTACAGTTGATTGTAAGACACACCTGCGTTGACATAATTAAAATTGTAACAATTTTTCGTTACTGACTGTGAAATTCAATTGAATTGAATTAAATTCGTGCAGCGATATATTTCCAAGAAAAAAAAATAATTTCTCTGCTTGAATAAATAATTCCACTGAATATTTATGATAATTAAATCATGAAGTGAAGCATTTCAAATTGTTTTTGCATAAGCTGACAATTAAATTGAAATTTAAATCGCAACGAGTTAAAAACATATCTGCATAATTTGACATATGCTGAAAAAGTGTATGTAAATCAATTAAATATTATATGGCCAAGAAACTGGACAAAACTGAATAGAAAAACAGCTTTCAGCTCGATTCTACAACTCAAAAAAACTTATCTTAAACTGATTGAGATGAAATGGAAGACAGTCTACAAAAAAAAAACCAAACAGATATTTGTTTCCACTTTAAGAGGATATTAATATTACCCCACAGATAGATTTGTGGTTCATTTCACAGACTTCGTTTCAGCATAAGCCTTAAGTTTTCTAACCGAATAAATTGTTGGCTATAACAAAAATCAATGAAGGCAGTGAAAATCATATTCTTGAAGCGAATAATGCCACGGAATACCTCATCGTGGAGATGGTATTTGTGGCTTGACTGGGTTGTGTAGGTATATATATATATATAATATAATATAAATATATTTATAGTTAGTATAATGATTTATTTAGCTGACTTATGGAAATGGCACAACGTATGCACTAAAAATGACAACGGCAACAAATAAATTTGCAACAGCTGCATTTGAAAATACGACAAACATATTTGTTGGATATTTGCAATAAAAAGGCACAGCACAGGCACACACACTTACTCACACTGGCTCTAGTAGTTACCCCGTCCACACACACACACACACACACACACACACAACTCACACATGCTGCTAATAGTTGTCTGATCCTATGGCGACTACTACTCACTGCCTGCTGCGGTTGTTCAATTAAATTTGCTCAATGCATGCGGGTCGATTGGATGACTGAGCGTTCGGTGTGAGTGTGTGTGTGAGTGTGTGTGGGTGTGTGTGTGTTTCTATCACTTCATATTTCTTTCTCATTTGTTTGCCATGAATAGAGCGAATGTGAGAGAGAGAGAGAGAGAGAGAGAGAGAGAGAGAGCGAGAGATGGGAAGAGCTCGATTCACGCAGCTCAATTAATTTATTTGTTTGCCAAGTGCCCGGAGTTATTATTGTATTTCCAGTCACACAATTTAAATCATAAAAATCCCTGGCACACACACAAAGAGCGAGAGAGAGAGAGAGATGGAGAGGCGGATAGACACACCCACCCACACACACACACACACACCCACACGCAGGCACAGTCATATCGTACATTATATGGCCTATTAATTACCAAATACCGTTAAGCCCATGGCCAGCTAGCAGGTTGCCCCTCATCTCCTCTCCAACTCTGCTGCTCCTCAGTCCTGCCGCTGCATTGGCTGTGTTGCTGGCTCAATGTTGTTTTCAAATTGCATTTGCACTTGTTTTTATGGGGCCAAAGCCAAAGCCAGCAACACACAAGGCAGGACGCAGAACGCAGGACACAAGTGGCAGGGGCGCAAGACCAGCAGCAGCAGCAGCAGCAAAAGCAGCAGAAGCAGCAGAAGCAGCATTGGCAGCAGGGCCATTGCCACGGCCAGTCTAAACATCGAATGCAGCTGTCGGTCTGCATATGCCTACACTGAGAAAACACAACAATTTAGCTTATTTAATCGTTAATCGTTCTTATATTAAATAATGATTCACTAGAATTGTGATACTTTGATTCCAGTTAACTTAATATAATAATTTAAGCACTGCATTTCTTTTAGCGTAATTTAAAAATTTTAAAAATCACCCAATTTGCAATTAGATTTTAAATTCATAAAGTGAATTTGTTTTTTAAGTCCCTCATCTTTAAAGTAAATGTAGAGAATAAATAGCTTCTTAAAGCAAGCGAAAATTCTGCTGCAAAAAAATCATCTTATTTATGTATGTTTTATCTTGAAGTGTAGACGAGTTAGACACAGATCGAGGGCAAGGCTTTGCTTCTACGGGTGTTGCTGCCAGGGCCAGTCCTTGGGGCTGATTCCATTGGCTGTTGTGTCTGGCGTATTTCACATGATAAATGATGCAGCAGACTAAACGCTCAAGCGCTAGGGTTGGGAGTGTGAATGGGTGTAGGACGTTTGGAAGTGACGTTTGGGGGGTGACTGCAGTTGCGCATCGGAAAAGTGTGAAGAGGGGGAGAGGGGGAGGTCGGGTTACACGCAATCTTCGACTAATAAGGCCTATTGCTAAGGCGTCACTGAAAACAAACAAATTGAAGAATCGCCCCAGCATCCATAAATAATGAGCGTAATCCAGCAACAAATAAAAATAGCATCAAGGAGATGAAGAAGATGCACGAGAAGGGGCAGAAGAGCATGCTTAAAGATAAGTGTAAAAGGCATGGATAAAGAAGTAAAGCAAGCGCAATGAGTGACAAGATTATGCAAATTGCAGATTGAAATGAAATCAGAAGAACAAGTCGAATGTCGATGAAAGACAGCATCAGTTAACTTAAAGTTGAAAACAAGTTAAAATGCACCAGTCGACGGAGCTCGTCTAACGGCTTCTCAGCAGCCTTGCCATGGATAACGAATTTTTCCACACGATCTGAAATGAATTACTTAGAATTGAACAGTAATATTTACATCCGATGACTATATCTTTACTGATTGTTGTGGAAAGTCGATTTGTATCGATGTTCATTATATAATAATATAAACTTGATCTGCACGTGACAAAGAAGTAATTAAATTATACATTTCTGTTTAGCTTTTACAATCTTTGAGTTCGATGTGAAGAAAACTTGACTTAAGCCAACATTTAATCATTTGCAGCCATGAGAAGGTTTTGTAATTGCTCAGATAATACAATTTACGATATGTTTTCACGGCAACAAAGGAAGGAGAAGAAATAATATCCTTGAATTAATCTGAAAGTCATTGGTTAAACAAGGCAACCTGTTGTTGATTTGTTTTCGATGGCGAGGCCAACTAATGAGCCAATGGAGTTCGACAGATGAACAAGAGCTCGTTATAGCTTCAAGTTCTTGCCACACGTAAGCACTCTATGCACACACGCGCACATTTCTGCATGGCTGTGTGTGTGTGTGTGTGTGTGTGTGTGTGTGTGTGTGTATGGGAATGCTTAACAATAGATAACTGGGCCAGTGCACAGGTTCCGGGGATCCATTGAAAGGACAAGCGTCACGCACGCTTCCTGCGGTAAAAACCCTAAAAATAGCTACGAAATTATGATGTGAACGATGTATATAACAAAAGGAGCCCCTCCTCCGCCCCACCGTACACCCAAACAGCAAAATCGACCCACGCAAAAAAAAAAAAAAAAAAATCACGAAGAAATATATTTTGAACGCATATTGTTATTGACGGCTGCCCAAACGAAATCGGATATGTGCACACACACGCACACACACTCATACAAATATATGTTTTGTATACCGTATGTGTGCGTGTGTGAGTGTGTGTATGCAAAATGTATAATTAACCATACACGAACACACAGCAAGAATATGTGCAGAATGTTATGGCCGCTTACACAGCAAGCAGCCGGCCGGGCACTTTGGCCACTTTCCATCCGGACACCAGTAGCCAAATAAAAGGGGCCAAAAAGGAGCATCTCAGCTATCGCTGACACTTTGTGCCAAATGAGAGGGGAGAAATTATCAATAGTTCGATAACTGTTGTGCCATGTTGACTACATGCCAAAAATTTTATTTATATTCTGGAGGCACTTGAAAGAGTTTTGATAATAATAATAATTTGACTTTTATTATATATTTATTTATTATGTATATACTAACATAATTATCATATATAGAGCGTGATCGATTTCAAAGTCTAAAGCCTTAAAACTTATCGACAAATTATCGATTCTTACCACGCCTGATATACAAAGAGCAAAACTCTTTTTTTATACATAGCTGGATAAGTATTACATCGATAAAGCTAGGAATATTCTGGACTTCATTTCTTAAAGACACGATATAGAAATAAGCCTCAAATTAAATATACTTATCGATGGGATTAAAAATGCATCTTGCATAAAAAACTATAAATATATTTTTATATTAAGCCTTAAGATGTTGAAGCTAAAGTCGCAGTTTCAAATAATTTTGGAGCGATTTGGGATCTTAGGTAAATTGCTTATATACGTTATTTTTTTTAGAGAATTTTAAGTTTTGTGAGTATGTGTAACTATTCGTTGATGTTGTTGTTGCTACTGCTACTGCTACTGCTGATTTTGCTGCAGAATGTGGCAACAATGAAACGGAAAATGTTGCTCACTTTTATTTTTTTTTTATTTTTTTTTTGGTGCTGCTGCCACTGTCGGGCTATTGGACGATTGCTGCGGTTGCGGGTGCAACAGGGTTGCAACAGGCTGGTGATTGGTGGCGGAGTCGCGGGGGTGGGCGAGGGACAGGGGTGAGATGTCAGGGCGTGCGATGTTTTGTCAGTGAATGCTCATGCACGCTCTGCACAGCTCAAAATGCTGTGGTCAACTGTGCACTGGACGTTTCTGTGTCCATGGGTGTGAGTGTGTGTGTGTGTGTGTGTGTGTGTGTGTGCAAAAATATGGAAACATTTGGCACTAATTGCATGTGCTCAGCAGCAGCAGCAGCAGCAGCAGCCACGTCCACATCGTCGTTGTCCTTGTCGTCCTGAACAACAGCAAAAGAGCGATAGTTATGACGGCAGAGCCGCAGCACCACACAAAGCACCAGGCACAAAAGAAATTGCGCAAAAATCGTTGTAACAAAAGAACAGTGCATACATGCACACACACACACACACACACACTCCCAGCACATACACACACAGACACACATACACAGACACACACACACACAGACACACAGACACAAACACGCACGCTGTTAAAAGGAACAATTGCAGGACATCATAAACGTTTGCAAGGCAAGAGTCCAAATATATATAAAAAAAAAAATAAATAAAAAGCCAGCCACCGATTCGTGTGTGTGCGTGTGTGCCAAACTTCAAAAGTCAGACCAAAAGCAGAAAAAAAAACAGAAGAGAGGGAGAGAGAGGCAGCAACAGCAACAATCCTGTTGCTTCTTGTTGCTTCTGCACTCGGCAAAAAAATGTGGAAAACGCCTTAAGCATTAAATCGCCCTCAGGACAAGAAATAATAATAATAATTTAAATATATAAAAAAAAAAATTGTAAAATGGTTAAATTTGTAAAAAATTTCGAAACTGGAAATACGAACAGAAAATGCTGAATTTTAGAACGGACAAAGCCATACTTTCTGAATAATATGAAGTGGGAGCGCTTTCAAGGCGATTGTTTTTCTGAGTGTGCTGCTTCTGCTGCTCTTTTCTAATAGTTGTTACAGACATACACGCATAAGGGCAACATACACATAAAATGACACCGAGCTGAACAACAAAAAGGACAACAACAAAAACAACAACAACAACAAGAACAAGAACGAGAACGAGAACGAGAGAACAACAACAACAAGGAGAACAAGGACTACAACAAGGACATCGACGCCAATGCCAATACAAAAGGAAACCCGCGACATATGTACGTTGACTGCGGCATGGGCTTATTACGTTTTTCAATAAAAGCCAGCTATCCACCCCCTCCGCACACACACACACACACACAGACACACACGCACACGCACACGCACCCCCACAAGATACACCCTTATAGATATTATCACACACATACACATATATTTATGCGTTTGCTTATTTTCCACGTTTATGAAATTTTGCTGCGCAAAATGTTGGCCAGTTGGTTAAATTGGTCTCTGAAGTAGGCAATTTGAAAAAAAAATAAGAATATTGTTGTGACATTAGTTGGAAGCATAACCCCGAGATAATTAGTAATGCAGTCCATCTATGGAGACATACATATAGACACACACACATGTATCCATAGTCACAACAAGTGCTCCGAAGTGCTCATCAAATTATGATAATTTCTTGGAAATTATTAATCGAAATTTTAATGTTTCTGTATAACAGATACCAAAGTTCTGCGGCTTATTTTTGATTCGAAATTAGATTTTATTTCAACTATATGATATATGAACCCAATCCAGTTAGCAACGACAAATGTACAGCCTGAAACAAGCCGACGGATTCAAATTAGATTTTATCAAGATGGCTTTATTATATTTTGCCTGAGAATTGAATAGAGCCCAAAACATATTCTGGAAAATTGATTTGTTTTAATTATGTACAAACATAATAATTTATATATGTTCAAGTTTTGTAAATGATTTGTTCAATTTAAATATATTTAGAAATTTCGAAGTTAAACCACAAATTAAAATTAACAATCTCAACAAATAGAGGAATGACAATTAGTGGATCTTTATATATGTTCTGTCTGAGGCTGTTGCGGTTCAAATACATATTGTCTTGGCTTGAACTGTTCGCTTTTATTTGCAGTGTACCTTTTGTGTCAGGTCTGCAACAGAGATCAGTTCAGTTCACGTTTGACCTATTTCAGCAGCATTGCCTCGATTTCCATTACGCTAGGAGGAGGCGTTGTGGCAGGGAGGTTGTGGGGTGTGGGAGGTTATATTAAAATGGTTAAGTGTTGCATATTCACGTGTAAGGCACAGATGATTGTACCATTTGCACTTGCACCAGTTGAGCTCCGTTTATCGGGCAGCTGGTTTTTCCTTTCAGTTTTCAGTTTTCAGCTTTCAGCTTTCTGTTTTCTGTTTTCAGCCATTTGCCACATTCCAAGCGCAAATTGCTGTCATTTGCGTTGGCTCGTTTTGAATTTAAGGTGTTGCATGCTGCAAGGTGCAAGTGCATTAAAATTGAGTAGCTGGCAACTTTTCCACTAACTGGCTAATTGGATTCCGGTTACATGAAACGTCGGTCAGAAAACCAGCGCTTCTTCGTAATAATAGTTTGGCTGCTACAAACCAACTTTGTATTAAAAGTTAATTATGACTCAATATTCATATTGCTTCCTTAAAGGGGAGGAGGGAGTGTATACCTGAACGGTTTCTCCCAATCGTAAGTCTGCCATAAAAATACCAAATTTATTCTTTCGGGAACGGCTATAATTAATTTTTGTGCGGTGAAGTTGGAAGAGTTATTTTATTAACATTTGATTCTATATAAAATGTGCACAGTTTGCATGCAAGCAAAATTCAAAGGAAGTGTTTTAAATCGAAATATTGGTGCACAACATAATTTGATCTTAGTTAGAACTTATAATTTATTTCATTTTTAAACAATATATATAATTATTTCAACTTTATCTCAGCTTGATTTTCATGATTACCTACAAGTCTCGTATTGCATTTTTATCTGAGGTTGATTAAAATCACTTCTCTTCAAATATTTAGCTGGTTTTGCTATTGCCATAAACACTTGGCCTAAAGCCAGCAGAAAAACATATTGAAATTATTAAAAGGAATAGAAAATAACAATTATTATTAATATTAAGCAATACTATTTGCTGAGTAAATTTTTTTATAAATTGTTTGCGCAATTAAAAATACTCAGATTGTGAAAAGGGCATCAGAAAATAAGATGTAGGCGAAAATTTATTGAAGAGCAAACTCATTTGACTATAACTTATGATTGGATTATCGGTTTAGTATGGCATTTGACAGCAGACCGGTTTAAGGCGAATGGGTGTAGATGTGCATGTGTGTGTGTGTGTGTGTTTTGAGGGGGTGGTGTAAATGTGGGTGTAAGTGTGTGATAAGGCATATGTCTAAACGCCTATGCAAAGGCAATGCAGCCAAAGTCTGTGACTCCAGCGTCTATCAGTGTGTGTGTGTGTGTGTGTGTGTGTGTGTGACTGTATGTGTGTCGATGGGGAAGTCATAAATGCGCCGCAGACAAGCGGAAAGACTCAGCCAAAGATGCTGGTTGCCAGGCTCTGCCAGACTACCAGACGCTGCCAGATTGCCAGACAGACAGATTGCCAGACAGACAAACTGCTCTTTTTGGCTCGTTTCGGGTGTGTGTGCGTGTGTGTATGCGTGGGTGTGCGTGTGTGTAAATCCGTGTTCGCTTTTGGCTTCGGTTTCTTATTTTTTGGTTGCTTCATTTGGCTGCACTCAGTGTATACATGTGTGTCTGTGTGTGTGTGTGTGTGCAGCGCCTGTTAGGGTCTGTTTTATTGCGCCATAAACACGCACTTAAGCATACATAGACACACATACTCACACACACACACAAACACTCAGTCTCACATTAGCACACTCAACAAAAATATTGAAAACTTTTTATACTCAATTCAATTGATTGAAATTCTTATTTTGAAAACGCTGCTTAATGTAAGATTTTATCGGCTTAAGTCGAGAGCTGTTCTCCACTTCTCAGTAATTTAAATCTTATGTTTTTTATTGCCATATCTTTAGGACAAATGTTGAAAGTCCTTAAGTTATCGATTTGATGCTAAGCTCATTTTAAAGTTAATCGAAATCAACTTGAGCCAAGCATAAAAAGATTATGTTTTTTATTTATAGTAACTCAGATTATTAACCAATTTTCTTTTAAAACTGATGACAAATCAATGTAATTAGAGAATATTAAGAACATTTCAATTCTTATTACTTTTTTTTAACATTTATTTAAAGTACAACATTCTTTGTAAGGATTTTGTAACAACATTTTTCTCTGCGTGTAGTAAACTTTGTGCGCGTAACTTTGTGCAGCCTTTGGGAATGTGTAGCGAAGTGTAAAATTTTGATTTTTCCCAAGCACCCACATTTTGATACACACACACACACACACACACACACATGCCCATACACAAACTCTAGTGTTGTGAATAAAAATCATATCTTGCATACAATTAGCTTTAATATTTTAGCACTTTTCCTAACGTGTACATCAATAACGAATATAGCGGATAGATAGAGATAGAAAGAGAGAGACAGAGAGTGTGTGGGGAGGGAGAGGGAGTGGGCGGGATGCGAGGGGAGCGGTGTGAACTGTGAGTAAGTGCAAATGAATGATTTATGACATCAACTGCTCGAATAAGCCGAATATGTAAGCAGTCTTTCTTGTGTCTGTGCACATTCTTTACAATTATTATTGAGCCTAATAAATCTCAGATAAAATGCCAGCACACAAGGAAAGCAATGAAAGATGGCCCGAAGCAAGCCACAAAACTAACTAAAACGAAAGCAAAGCAAAGCAAAACAGCATAAAAAGCAATGCACCTAAAAAATAAAAGCCTTTTGAAACTCTTAAAACTACAAATAATTTCTTTGTCGCTTCGGAAATGCAATTTGAGCACATTTTTGCTCGACTACAGATACCCTTTAGCTGGCTAAATGAAATACATCTCCAAATCAATGTAATTCTTGCAGAAATAATGCAAATAAAAATTATAGTGTTGCATATATTTAAAAAAAAAATGTATATAAAAACTTATTTTCATATTTATAATATATTTGATGGCAAAGCAAGTCCAGAAGCAGTAAGAATATGCCTAGAATTATAGCTAATCGCACATGTTATTGGAATAATATATCTGAAAAAAATTCTATAAATAGTCAACAATATTCGCAATAGAAGAATTTTCTAATCAATTTTGATTTATGCAAAACAATTTTGATCGTTTTTATACTACTATTTTGAGCAACCATTTCTTTGGTTAATAAATTCTTAATTCATTAATTGTTTTGTAGCTAAACTTGTCTAACTTGTTGTTGTTACAATGTTAATTAATTTTAAAATTTAGTTACATGAGATAGAAAAAATGTGGAAAAAATTGCAACAGCACTTTTCAATTTCTAAATTTTAGATTATATCGATTAGATTATTAAATCGAAATTGACTTGCCACAAAATCATGAATATGTTTCGGGTTTGAATATGGAAACTTAGAGTGCTTCATGCCGCTGTGTGATTTGATTTGACTCAGATTTATACAGATATTTTCCACAACCAGAAGGTTGACAAATGATTCAACAAGTTACAAATTAGCGTTAAAACTAAGACACTATTTGGCTTAGACAAACGGACTATAATCTGTCGCTCGTTTTGGCCAATGATGAACCAGCTTCAAATATTTATTTAAATTTCTGGGAGCTCTATTTGCCTTATTTAATAAATAATTATATTATAAAGGAGAATATTCATTAAAAATTCAAGTTGCAGCTTCAGTGTGCATCAATTTAAACCACATTAAATACTCTGCCTAGACTAATAGACCCACATATTTGTGGATGACACTGCAACAAGAGTCTTTTGCATATAAGCAGAGAGGCGACGAAAAGTTCAAATCTCGACATAAACTAATTATGTCTGCTTTTTCAGGCAGTCGACGCAATTGCCACAAACAAACAAACACACACACACACATTCACACACACATACACACACACACACATACACACACTCTCTAGTAAGAGGCACGTAGCGATATATATTGAATTTCTAAGCGACATTTTTGGGTTAGGTGAGTTGAGGCTGAGGATGAGGCTGATGCTGAGGATGAGGCTGAGGCTGAGGATGAGGCTGATGCCAAGGGTGTGCTTATGGTTCTGAAGTGCTCTCGCAGTTATTCAACAAGTTTTGGCTGTTTTCTTTTTGCTTTTTCATCATCGCTCATCAGGGATTACAAGCTATCTTTTAGAAATATTCATCTTATGCATTCATTATAGCAAATTACTGCCAATAAATGTTGAAAATGTTATTTTAATTAATTATTTTTTCAATTTTATATACAATTTTTGTAGTTGTGTCACAATGCCTTGAAATATATAATATTTTTGGTCATACTATTTGTTTTATATGAGAATATATATTAATATATATTATAATAATAATAAATATAATAATAATAATAAATAATAATAATAATAAATAATTATATATTGTGTTTTATTCATATACATTTTTTTGTCCAATTTACAAAAAGTGTTTAATAAAAATTTGGTTGCTGTTTCATTTTTTATTTATAATTGGTTTTCGATGACTTTGCTTCTTGTCTTATTGTTGCTCATCTTTGGTCCTTTGGCTCAGGTCACCACACAAATCACACATGCTCTGCAAATCCTTCAGTATAACACTTGACACTTGGCAATTATGTAACAGTTAAGCAGCATTGCCGGCTGTTAGAGGAAAAGTTAACAGCAAGAGAGAGAAGAGAGTGCGAATCGAGCTCTTGGCGCTCACTAACTGTAAAGGATATGAATAACAGTTATTGTACGTATAACAATTCGGAGTCTGCCATAAAAATGATTTAATCATAATTATTCAAAATATTTTACAGCCAAATTAAACATTTTCCTTAAATGAAGTTCTTTTTAGTTTCCCGCCACTGGAAAAACCGTTATCCTTGTAAAAATCCATAGCTGGCTTAGCGGAGACACACACCCCAGTAGAAGAGCTGCATCTTAGCAGAGAAAACGAGAGAGTTGCATTTGATTAGCATCATTTTCCTGTTAAATCCCAACCAATTTCCTTTGCTGGCTCTCTTCTCCTTTGGCAGTTAACAGTTTATCACTCTTTGCGGTCGACGCAGGCGCAAATCATAACGATTAAGAGAACAGGACAACGTTTATAGCTGTCTGTATAACAGTTATGCTCATCGAGTTTACATTTACCCAGTTCGGAGAGTCTTTTGTCTGCTTACATCTGCTGCAGGCTGTTAATCCAAGTGCCGCGTAACAGTAAAATATCTGAGACTTATAGCTGAGATTCAAGACTTAACTTACATAAATTACAAATATATATATATATACGATATTTAATTAATCAGAATTTCTTATTTATAGCCCTGTGATTGTTCGCATTTAGAGACATATCAAAAGAAATTTGCTTGGTTATTCAGTAAAACTCTTAAAGTTCAAATATGAAATCGTCTTTAAATAATTATTCTTAAGAACTAGAAACTTGTACATTTTAAGTGATTACTTTTAAATATTTTTTAAGATCGGGAATGAAAATATCCAATAACCATTTGATACATTAATGTATAAAGATAAAAAATTAAATTCCTAAAGTTTGAAAAACAATTTTCTCTTCAACTATGGCAACCATGCAATTTGTATTCTAATTCAGAACTATATCACGAAAATATACAATAGATGTAGATGTATATATAATTGTTAATTTGGCTAGTTGATTAGGCTTAGGTTTGGAATCAAGGGTTTGGGGTTTAAGTTATTCGCTTGTTGCTGCCGCTGCTGCTGCTGTTGCTGTTGCTGCCTCGTGGCACGTGCCTCCTCAGTGCATTGCATTCACTACTGTAATTTGTATTCAAAGTGCGGGGGCCTAAAATGAAATTATCGACCACAGACGCAGCACAGACGTGGATTCAATTACAAGTCACACACTTTGGTCTATCGGCAGTCAAGTGTTGACCCCTCTTGCAGGTTTCTCCTTCTAACACCTCCCAACTCCAATCGCTCTCAAATTCTTCTACACTCTCAGAAATAACTATGACAGAGTACTAAGCGATTTCAATGTGCTACAAATTGCAATTTTTTTTTCTTTGCCATTATCAACCACAAATATAAATATAAATATATTTCTGTCAGGGTGTCAAATTTAAACGGTTTCAGTTCTGATTATAAATGCGTTATAAATTATATAAATGCGTTATAAATTATATAAATACATCTCATTTTGGCACCGATTCGTATTTTGATTTTGAATCGATTAATTTTCTCTAAACGGCTAAGATTTCGATTTCAACAATCGACACAGCCTACAAAAATTTAAAAGATCCAAGATAAATTTAAATTCAAAATCGCTTTTCTAACGATAACTTTTATCATTTCTTTTTTTTATTTTTTATGTAATTAGTTCAAAATAATCTCTGTTAATTTTTATTGTAAACACATTTTGTTTGTCTGTGCATCAGGAACAGAGCTTTGCGGTATGCCCTCTTTCTGTGCTGAGGGGAGGTTCTTGGGTGTAGTGGCAAGAGGGGGTGAGTATGATTGGTTAGTTTGTTAAGATCTTGCTGTGCATTCACTTAGGCAACAAATACATATGCATAAGTTGCAATCTACATTTGCATAAATACATCTCGCTGCCCCACTTTACCGCACTGCCTGCCGCCAACTCCCTCCCTGCCCCCTCTCTGTCTATGCCTGTCTGTTTGTGCTATGTGATTTGCTTACGAAATGAACATCTTTATCGAGCCACTTGCAACACACACAGATAGACACACACACACACACATGCAAAAGCACTTAACGGCCAGTTCTGGCGTTGGTTAATTAGCAGCACACTCATCCCAATGTGTGCGTGCGTGTGTGTGTGTGAGTGTGCCTGAGTGTGAGTGTGTGTGTGGGTGTGGTCGGCATTCGCTTTGTCTCGTAACCTAATTGGCCTGTATACAATTGTAATTATAAACCGCTAATAAGATTCGAACACGTAACGGTTTTCGAGCTGCCATCAACAAATGGGCAAACACTCAACTCCCTCAGCTCTCCCTCTGCAACCCTCTCCAAGTGCAAGCTTTGCCCCATACAACTATTTGTACCGCATCATTACATCAACAAGTGAATTTTGCAACAGTACTTTCTATAAATATATATACATATATATATACATATATATATATATACATATATATCTAATGTGTGAGGTTCTCTGGATTCTGTTTCTGGGTGTTTTGCAATGTTTGAAATATATGTTTCAATTGTGGTAATGTGGGCAGCTTTTAATGCGATTAAAATGCCAAAGAGCAGTTTAGTCGTAGTTGTATCGTGCAAAGGTAATTTCATAATTACCCAAGTAAAAAAAATAAAAACTCTCTAACTGAAAGTGCGTCATTCTTCAAATACCCTTCAGCTATGGATAGATAGACATTTGTTTATATACTTATCAGATTAGAGTGATATATTTTTAGAGGTGTGTGCTTCTTCTTGATATCGGTAATCGATACAATTTATTTTCAATGTTTGCGTACATTTCAAAATGTATGTTTTGTACACATTTTTACTGAGCAAGATGCAAAATGAATGGAATAAAAAACTAGCATATTTATTAAAACATTTATTCGTATTATACGTATATAATAATTAACTTTTAACTCCAGTACAGTTACTTAGCTAATGTGCTTTTTGTTGCAAAGCTTATGTTAAGCTCTCTTTTACGCTCCATTTGAGCTTTTGGCCATTTAATTTAAAATTAATTAAATCGAAAGACAAACAAATTTTGTAGGAATTTAATTTAATTTAGAAGCAATGAATTTCAAATCAGTAGAAAAATATGGAAAAGAATTGAAAACTTTTAACATTGCCTTTTATTTTATTTTGCCATAAAAATTTGAAAATTTGACTGCAACTTTACAGCAAACAAATATGTTTTGAATTTGAATTGGATTTTGAAAATTTGATGTTAAATATTTTAATGTGTCCTTCACCTGTTTTTTTTTTTTTGAGCAAGTGCAATAAATAAATATGAATTATGCGCATTGCTTAAAAAACAACGCACACACACACACTCGCACACACGTTGGTTTGAGCTGTTTGCTGTCTGCTTGCGTTCTTAAGCCGTCGTCCTTAGGGCTCTTTCCCCTTTACTTGTACCACAGCTCGTATACGTAATCTATTTAATTCAGCCACGCAAGCGTGTCAGCTGTGTGCGTGAATTTCTGCATGTGTGTGTGTGTGTGTGTGTGTGTGTGTGTGTATGTGTGTGCGTGTGTGTATGTGTGTGCGTGTGTGTGTATGGCTAGCTTTGACATTATCAACTCATAAATATTTATTGAATTTTAAGAAATTTTCAAAAAATTGGTTACAGAAATAGCCAGCGAACAATCTCTGGCTTGGTTTGTTCGTTCCTTCGCTGGTTCGTTGGTTCGTTGGCTGACTGACTGACTGGCTAGCAACTGGTGAGCCATCAACACATATCCGTCATCGATTCCACTTAGCCGCAACACCAATCCACTCCCACAATACCACCCACCAACAGTGAGCTTGCTGTCCCGTTCGGTTTGCATTCTCTTATTTGGATTATAATTTTTTCCATTTCACATATGAATGCGTTTTCCTTGGTTGCTGGCTGCTCCACGTTGTCGTCTCTTATCTTCAGCTGCTGCTGCTGCTGCTGCTTCTCGCTGCTGTTTTTTGTTGTGTCCACTTGTCAATTTCCATTTTCATTTTCATTTTCATTGCATGCGCGCCAAAAGTGCCGCCGTTGGACACCCAACTTATGCATTGCATTGCTTCTTTAGTCCAAAAAATATAAGGCCCGCAGGCAGCGAGTGAAAAGCTTAAACAACATTGTTGAACAAATATTTATTAATATATAGAAATACAGATGTAAGTATATAAAAACTGAGTGTCAACTTTTGACTTTATTTATTGTGTTTATTATTATATTCACTGCTAATCTGCTGGATAATTACTTCCGAAACGATTGACTGTTCAACGCTTATTGGCTTACAATGTTTATGGTATTATAATTTATTTTTTTGCCCCTTAATATGTATCTTTCATATTTTTTTAAAATTCATTTACTGATTACTCCAGTGCCATCATTCATATTATCATATTGTCAAATGATATACCGCCCGATTTCAGGTATAAATTCGAGCTGATTTTATTTTTTAGCCTTTTATAGCTAACATTGTTAACTTATTGCGGAACCTGTGCAAGGTTTGTTTTTACAATATTTCTATTTACAATTATAATTATCATGTCATATCAAACGATCGCTGCTGCCGGTTGAGTACCTGTTGGACATGTTTAACTTTAATTTAATATATATCTTTAACTTGTGCTTATTTTTAAACACATATTATTATTTAACACTAGCTTCAGCTCACTTTTTTTATATTTCCGCCCTGCTTCAAATGAGAATTGGCCAGGTTGAAAAATGTTAAGTTCAATTCAAGTAATCTCCCGGATTACTATCGCTATCTTCCATGTAGACTCAAATTTTCAGAAGATCCTTGGCAGTTATAAATATGCGAGCAAGTCGACTTTGTTGCCATAATTCCTTCTTCTTCTTTGCAGACACAAAAGCAAAAAAATGATCAGGTTAAGTATTTTTTTGATTTACCAACTGCACTACTAACTTAAAGCCTAATGTTTCTAATCCCTGTCCCATTTAAAGGTTTAACTGATAAAGATGCTTCTCTGAGCCTTCTTGTGAACCTTTACCCAAATTATTTACATTGTCTGTTGATGTTTGCCCTTTTCGCGATATTTGTATGCTTTATCTAATTTCCCTTCAGTTTAAAATTCGTCAAATATAACATTTTTTCTAGCTGTGTATTAATTACAAAAGCAGCTTCAATAAATGTATGTAAAAGTACTTATGTGGTTCTCTTAAGCTTCATTTTTTTTTTTTGTGCTGTGTTGTGGAAAAGAAATTCATCAAAGGAATTATTAGAAAAGTTTTCTAGTTGGCACCATTACTGCTGCTTGGCAAGAGACTCCGTTCCAACTATGCTTAAGATAGTGAGGCGGGTGCCTGAAGCGTTCAGCCCCCTCCCCATTCACTCATCCAATGGCATCCGCATCGTGAATAGGGTCTGCTTAAGAGTACTCCCAACCAGCCAGCAGCCAGCAGCCAGCAGCAAACAGCGAAGCCGCCAATAATGTTGAGCACGTCGAACGCGACGAAATAGATGAACAAACTTTAACAAACAAACAAACCAACAAACAAAAAAAAAAACATATACACAGACAGACTGAGAATGCCAACTTACTTATTTATTATAAGTAAAAGTGTTGCACAGTCAAAAGTAAAATACCCTGCAAAAGCAGCGTTCCTTCTCTACTTATTATATTTAGAGAAAGGTTTATTCTAACCTATCATATCCTTATTAGTAATCCTTATTAAAAACTAAGTGAAGAATGACAAGTATACAAAATTTAGTATAATGAGAGAAAGGTATAGAATACAATATATATATATATATACATATAAATATATATAGATGCTTCCTTCTGCAGTTCTCAAAGTTGTAGACCATTTTGGTATACCCCATATACATAGTGTTAATAGGAACAGGGTATTCAAAACGCAACGACGAACGCCAGGCAGCGTAATGAAATTCTGTGCATATTCTGACGTACGCATACACACACACACACACAAACACACACGTACATTGACACAGAAAATTCTATTTTTGTTCATAACTGTTCGATTTGTGCGTTTGTCCTGGTAAAATCTGTATCTACATCTACATCAATATTTATGTCTATATCTATATCTATATCTATATCTATATCTATATCTATATCTATATCTATATCTATTTATCTATATATCTATATATCTATATATCTATATATCTATATATCTATATATCTATATATCTATATATCTATATATATATATATATCTATATATCTATATATCTATACATCTATATATCTATATATCTATATATCTATATATCTATATCTATATCTATATATCTATATATCCATATTTGTATCCATATCCATACCCATATATATCTATATCTATATCCGTATCTATAACTATATCTATATCTATATATGATATATATATATATATATATATATCTGTATCTGTGTATTCACAAAATAGTTAATCATTTTCTCATAGATTCAATATTTTATAAATTGTATGCTCACACACACACACACATACAAAGAGGCGCACGTAGGTGTTTCCCGTATGTGTGATCTCTGCGCTGATTTGCCTCTTCTCTCTCTCTATCTCTAGCTCTCTCTCTTTTTTTTTTGCTCTCTCGCTCTGTGCGTGTGTCGACAACTTTTATTGAATTCGATGAGCACCTTCGAGCTTCTACTTTGTCTCGCACTTCCCTCTTCCCTTTAATCCTTATCTTATCCCCATCCCCCCGTCCGCCTACCAACCTTCCGCCAAACTATCCATCCGCAGTTGCCAGCAGCTGATTTTGGCAGCTGTGCCAAGTTAGCTGCCTGTTTGGCCAATGACTTTTGGCCATTTAGCAAATCTGGCAACATTTCTTTTAATTAGAACGCATAGATCAAACTTAAACTGAGATTCGAGCAAAACGCTAACAAAACTAATTTGTTTTCATCTCAAAAAATGTGTTAGGCGGACTAAGAATATTTCCAGATGATTTGTGGACAAAAATCATGTTGCCAAATTTAAATGGATTAAAAATTAATTACATTTTTGTGTATTTATTCTTTATGCACTTGTGACATTTTTGCAATACACTTAAATATAAAAGTTGTCAACTTGATTTTCTTATAATATTTAATTTACAAGCAATAATCAAAACATATTTTGGTTCAGAAATGGCTTAGGATATTGAGCAGAATTCTAGTCAGATATTGTTTGAATGAAAAACTGCGATCTTAGCAACTGAGCCTCAAAAAGTGGGTGCTCCAATGCTAACCCAATGTGACCCTGAAAAGCAGATTTTCAGATTTTTACGTTAAATACTCAAATTGCGCTAAAGAATCTGGGAAAAAAGAAATTGCGTAAAACAAATCAACAAGTTATTCAAAACGGAAATAAAAATATAATAAATAAATATATAAATATATATTTTTTTAAATTTTAGTATATAAGTTTGTATTTTTTTGAAATAGTTGAAGATTTGTGTTTATAGTCAAAGCTAACAATGAACTACAGATTTTATGTGATTGCACTTCCGCCGGGACAGTGGGGTGGGGGGGGTTGCAACATCAATAGCAAAACAAGGAAGTTAAAGAAGAATAGGGTGAGGAAAAGGAAGAGGTGCAGGAGGGAGGAGAAAAGCATGTTGGCAAATAAAAATACAACAAGCCGAAAACGACTCTCTTGTCTGACACTTTCTGTTTTTTAACTCAATTTTCAATAAAAACAGTGCACTAAACTTTCTTCCTTTTTTACATAGTTTTTTGTTTTGCTTTTTTTTTTTTTTTTTTTTTTGCTGCTGCTGCTGCTGTGTTGTTAACTTAATTTTCGCTTGGCGCTGCGAGAGCTGCGATGCTAAAAGCATTTCATTGTTGTCCAACTAGCTGCTGCTGCTGCTACTGCTGCTGCTGGACGGGTGGGCGGTTTGCACTAGCAAGTGTGTGGGCGTGGCACTCAAAAACCGAGCAACGGCATTTTACACGCACTGAAAGATTTCACTTACAGTGACAAAGGGGCAAGGGGCAGCAAGGGGCCTACAGTATGCAACGCAAATTTGAAGGGGCGTGGGAGTGGCTAAAAAGTCGTCTACCAAATGCAGTTAGTGTCAAATGTGAGTTAGAAGCAGCAGCAGAGAGCACAGAGAGAGCGCTATATATATAAATATATATATAAATACATAGAGAGAGAGAGAGAGAGTGCGAGAAGGAGAATGAATATTTTGGAAAATTCCCAAGTTGAGTTACAAACTGTTTGAAAAAAGTAACAGCGACAACAAACAAAATGTGTGAAATGCGTAACTTTCAATTCAGAACTGCTAACAAAATTGAATGAAGCGTCCCCAAAACTATATCAATCTTAGTTTTGAATGTCATCCGGTTGGAATCTGATCCTAACTGGTTCAATTACACATCTCTTATCATGAACCTTTTATGCTAAAGTATTCTGTGGAGCCAAATAAGAGCAACAAATCCAAGCAAAGTATTATTGAGAAATATATATGACTTTATATAAATAAATATTTTGATGAAGTTCTGCATGCCTGTAGATATAGCAATATTACCCATACAAGCATAGTTTTTTGATCGCATTCTAATCGAATGAACTCGAGGGGGCTACAAGTCAAGGAACGAGTAAAATGATAAATATTTGTATTCATTTGTGAATCATATCGAATATCAGCCATTGTTAGAAACTACGACAATCATTCAAAGACATACGCACACTCGCACACACACACACACACACACTCTCGCACATACACACACTCGCACATACACACACACTCGCACACAATGCAATTATTATTGCTGTCATTTTTAGTCACTAATCACTCTCAAATAACGGGCCGATGTGTTTGTTGTTGTTGTTGTTGTTGTTGCTGCCGGCAGCGTCGTAATAAAAATAATGATGTGACATAAAAAAATGACTGTTTGTGCGTGTGTGTGTGTGTGTGTGTGTGTGTGTATGCACATACATACATACGTCTATGAAGCATGTTGTCATAAATCTTTCATTGATTGCAAACGAAGACATCGAAGACAACGTTGACAACGTTCAACAAACGAACGAAGATGAGCCGTTGAATCAGCTAAAGGGGGGGTGAATGATGAGGAGGTTGGGATAAGGCGGGGGGGCACGGGTTTGGTATTGGTATCAGCATGTTGACGGTGGTTGCTAGCCGATATGCCAAAACAGTAACTGTTGTAAGAACTCCTTGCCAGAGAGATTCACTTGCTCTTTGCGCGGGAATACCCTTACTGGCAGCGGGCATTGCCACTTTAAGAGGCAGCCAAAAGACAGCACAAAAAGGGAAATTTTGAGATAAAAAGAAATAAATAGCTGACAAAAATTCGAACGAAAAATTCATTAAAACAAAATGTTTCTAAGCGATTTAAAATTGCTGATTTTCAATATCAGCTGTTTATTTGCTAATTTAGCTAGAATATATATTGATATATAATTTGCCGAGATGGAGAGATATTATTGATGAACTACACAACGTCTTTTAGAGATCGGCAATGGACGACTGCCCAATTGAATCCTCTCAGCTATAACTTTAATAATTCCTTCATTTATTATAATAACAATGTTTCATATGTAATATTATAAAAAAAAGTTAGAGAATACATATTCCTGATCAACAATTGAGTCAGCCAAATATGATATTATATTGGAATATAATTTCTCGTATATCACATATCAAACTCTCCTCGTTTCACGAAGATCGATACAAATCGATAGACGATAGCAATGAGAAAGATACAAATATATATATATATATATATATATATATATATATATGTATAAATAAAGGGTATTCGCTCTTCTTAGTTAAATTTAAGTACACACACATTTATATACATATAAATATAGATTTTGTTGTGTTCGCTTATCTTGTTTATCATGGATTTTATTATGGCTTTGTGGTTGCGTGTCTTTTGCTTTGCGGTGGCTTATGTCGCCATTCGATTTTGAAAATGTAAATCTCTTGTTCGCCATTCACGTGCCCCAGAGCCACCCAGCCACCCACTCCAATGCCTACACCCCACCCCCTTATACCATTCACCCGCGCTTCCTTTCTTATGCGGCTGGCGGCGTCGTTTGTCAACATGTCAGCGGCGCTGATTGGTGATTTCGATCTGAATTATTAAGTTGCTTTTAATGCGTTTGCTTGCTGCTTGCTGATTTTGCTCGCTGCGTTTGCTCGCTGCTTTTGCTTGCTGCTTTTGCTTTTGCTTTGCACTTCGATTTTATGTGGCATACTTCTCAGCGCCAGGCACAACAACATCAGTTGCAAGTGGATCACTTGGTTTCGGTTTTGGTCCTTTGGTAATTGGTTCTTTGCATTATTTAGTGACATTTGATGAGCGATGCTAAGTATTTTTCGATTGCCCTAGAGAACAAACAGCCAAAGAGAGCGATTCAAAGGCAGAAACAGAGTCAGAGAGAGAGACGAAAAGAGTAGCGATTTTAGGAGGTTATGGCCAAGAGTCAAGTGTATTTTGCTTGGCCATCTTATGTTTACAGCTGACAGCCAGCGCTTTAGGGCGAATGTTAATCGTTAATCGGTAATCGATATTATTGACATCTAACAATTAGTGCTCGAAACTAGATAGGAGCAGAAAGAAGTAAAAGCAAAAGTAAAAGCAAAGCGGGGAAAAATATTAAAGGGTATATATAGAATAAATATTCATAGGAGTATTCATATAAGACATATATATATATATGTATAATATACTCTTCTTAACATCGTTAGGCTTTATTTAATATGACAATGATGGACGGATCTGAATTATAATAATTCCTGTATACATATATATATATATATATATATACGTATATACCGATTAAGACTATGAGTGATGCAAAAGGGGTAAGCCGCATTTGAGATTTACTAGCTGAATTGAGACAATGATTTAAACAAAATTCGCATCTCTCAATTGCAATTTTGGTCAAGTTTGCTGTGCGATATCTTAAATTTATTAATACTGGTGTGTGTGGTGGGGTGTGCGTAGTGTGGTGTGGGTGATTCAGTTTGGTGTTTGCCTCGTAAAGTATGTCATGTGTCATAAATGACAGATTCCTAGGCATACTTCATTGATCCCATTTTGGCCGCAACGACTTTTACGATTTACCCACCACCCTCAACCAGGTCCGCACCACATCCTTGCCAAATTGTTGCAGTATCTGACGCACAGTTACACACACACAGACACAAATTTGCACACACATACACACACACACACCACACACACAGATATGTATTGCGTGTTTGAAGTTTGCTTTTGATAAATGAATGGATTTTCAAAGGCGACGTTAATGAAATACGCATACAACAACACAAAACACAAACACACATACACTCAAACATGTCGACATTTGCGTGCATATGTGTGTGTATGTATGCGTGTGTGTGCTTTCTCTATATATGCTTCAATCTATCAAACTCACGTGTCCGTCGTGTCTCAATTTACTCGCTTGGTTTATGTTCAACTGGCGGCGCATTTCTTCATTCAATCTATCTTTACGCACAGAGAGAAAGAGGGAAAGTGGTCCAACTAGGGATAGAGAGCGAAAGAGAGAGAGAGCGAAAAAGAGAGAGAGCGGGTAAGTATTTTGATAGAGTCCGCTTGGCATATTTATGAAGTCAAGCAGCGGGCATTGAAAGGACGCAAACAGACCAAGACCAAGACTGAGAGCCAGAAGGGTAAGCAAGAGGTAATTCAATGACAGAGAGAGAGAGAGAGACAGAGAGAGAGAGAAAGAGAGAGAGAGGAGTAATGACATGGACCTAGACACATGACCCGAGTTGTTCCATTTTTTTTTTTTGGTTCTTGCTTTGAGGTGAGGTCATCATCTGTCTTGATTTCTGCATAGAAAATCAAGGAATTTGAATTAACTAGTTGCCCGCCATCCCCCCACGAACACACACACACACTCGCACACAACTAGTTGCACAAATGATGAATTGAGTGGCAGTAGTAAACAAATATATAAAAAATAAAACATATATTTTAAATAAAGAAAACATAAATGAGATTAATCCAGTCAGGCGCAACTGACTGCGAATTATTAACTAGGCTAATACTAGCTAATTGTGGCAAAATATTGTATAAAAAACAAAAATATATATATATATAGGAAATTGTGGAATATATGACAGGAAGTGGCTTATTGCTTTTGATTTAAATCATCAAATTTCCTCACATTGCTTTTAAAACCAAAATTAAGAAATTATAACAATCCTCTTGTGTATTCTTCAAAATCAGAAAAGCAAGTAAATAATTATTTTACTTTATTTATAAATATTTCCCTATATTTATGTCACTTTTTTTTTGTAATACTTGTCTTTAATGGCTAACATATTTATTTATTTTTTTCCCATCTTGTTTGAAACTTCAAAGCATAAACGAGTTAGGTCAATTTCTGCTTAGTGTCCAATAGATGCATCTAAATTTAAAAGTTCCGCATCATATTCTCCCATCTTTGAAAATTTGGAATAATATAATAATTATATAAACTACAAATTTAATTATAAGCAACGTGTTTAAAAATAAGAACGATGTGAAAATATTCCAAATCTTACGACTACTCTCTTATTGCATCATAGAGATCATCAAATATAATTTTATTGCCATATTAAAATAAAATAAATTATCGGATTGTCTAATTTTAAAGACACTTTATGGTTTCAATCTTAGGATTATCCATTGATAAAGAATTTGGATGTCCACGATTAGATGAGATGAAATTAAACGTCCAATTGTGGGTCCAACAATCATATATATGATTTCGTTTTATTGTTAAACTCATTTTGGACTTCGTCAAAAGGCCAAAAGATTTTAAAGACATGCTGAAATAATAATCACGACTGCTTTTTCAGCTGGAAATGGGCTACAAATAACTACCCCCCCTTCCTCCTACATCTAGCGGTCAAGAGGGAGACGGAGTAGGAATGAGAGAGAGAGAGCAGCTGGACAGGCTGTTAACTGAAATTCCACGGCCGAATTATAAATAAAGCACAAGGCCAGCGCACAATAATTGGAAACAACTGAAGCATTTAATATTTTGAGTGCATTTCCGCGTTCTACAAACGAGAAAAAAAACACCCGGAGGCCGTCAAAAGCCGGAAAGCAAGGTGCAAGATGAGTGTGTGTGCGGGTGTGTATGCGTGTGTGCGTGTATAATGGGACAAGCCATATCAAATCCAACTGAAAACAAGTAAGATTAAGAGAAAGAGAAAGAGAGAGAGAGAGAAAGAAAGATGCGAAAAGTAAGTAACGTGTGAATTTAATTGCAATTAGAACTCGATTTCTATCAATTATCGCTGTTATCGGTAAAATGAAAGAGACTCGATCTCCCCAAAATATATGAGAACTTATGTTTCACATTTCATATGCTCTGAGATGGGAGTTCATTTCCCTAGATCGACATGATACCCTTTTAGCCGTTTTCAATGGATAATCGATAACAGCAAAAAATATACACACGAAAATCGAGAGTCCGTTTAAAGGCGCCTGGCCCAAAGAGCCGTGGGGTCAGTTTCAGTTTGACGGTCCGGTCAGGTTGGTTTCACTGTTATGAGACCTACACCCACACACACAAACACCACCTTCCCTTCCGTATACCTTCCAAAATAGCGCCCATTCTTGATTCGGTCAGCCGTAAAGTTAATAAAGCGCCCTGAAGGCGATAAACAATTTGCGTTCGCGCTAAAAAATCGCAATGGGGATAAGGGTGAATCTGCATTGATGTCGTGTTGTGTGTGTTTTTTGCCCTGAGGTATGCTTTATCTCTCTCTCTCTCTCTCTCTGTCTCTCTTTCTCAGTCTCTATTTACACGCTCGGCGGCTTCAACGGACTGCGAACTTGAAATTCTAATTGGCATTTTATGCCCACAGACCACGCCCACTTTGCCACACAGAACAGTTGCGTGGTTGCAATAGGGAGATAAGCAGGGGGCGGGTGGTGGGTGGGGGGAAGGGGTGTATAGACGTCAAACAGGTGCGAAATCGTTGACGAGTTCTCACGAATACGTTTAATCCGCTTTCCGATTTTCGTTGCAGTCGCACAAGCCGATTGATGAAGAGATGAGAGGGGGATAGGCAAAAAGGGGAGAGCAGGTGGGGTCGGAAAAGTGTTGTATCATGTGTGGATTAAAAGCGCACAGTGTTGCAAATTAATTTTGCTGCAAGTCTGCTGCCAACCAGCTGACACTGACAGCAAAGATTGGGCATCCGAAAAGAATAATTTTATTTTGTGTTATAATGTATTATTAATATTATTTATTATTACTAATTTTTATCTATATAGGATATAATAGTCCGATGTACTCTTAGTCTGAATCTGAGTAGTATAAAAAATCAGATTGAGTAAGTTTGTTTTGTCTAAGTTGGTGGCCAAAAAAGTTATTCAAAAAATTATATATTTAAAACTTAAAAACCTAAATACTAGAAAAATGTTTTTTGAAGTTATTTCTAAATAAACTGACACAAAATAATAAAATTAAACAGCCTTTCTTACTTTTTTTTAAAATGTTTTCTTGTAATAAAAAAAAACAGATTTTAGAAAAATTGTGTATTTTTTTTTAAAATAATTTTTACAATTTAGCGTGAAATATATTACGATTACATGAACTCTGTTATAATAATAATATTAAGAGTGTATATAAATATATATATATATATAAACAGAGTCGCCAAAAAATCCTTTAAATTTAAAATTTAATTTTTTTTTAGTGTACTCCACTCTACTCTATACTATACCGGCTGTCTGTATGCTTGCCTGGCTGTGTGTCAGGTTTTGGGTGAAGGCACATTGTATCCCCTTGCACCCCCTTCGGGTGAGCTCCCGCCTTCTTTCGCTCGTCTGACCGCAAAATGTTAAAGCGGCGTGACTTTCATTTAATTGTCTGTCTGATTGTTTGAGTGTGGTTTCAGTTTTCGTTTTTAGAACCGCTCCCCAAATTGTACAAAAACAGTAGTTCCATTTCAGCATAACAAGCTATTTGACGAAAATTGAAATTAGAATCGCTTTTGTCGTTGTTATGATTTGACCATTGTCCACTGTTGGCAATATTTTTGTATTCATTCTGTATTAATAGTTGTGAGTCGCTTTACAATATTTGCGCTTTTTCTGTATACGTTTATTAGTAATCTGAATCATTCAGATTCCAGAGTTCAGATGCGAGCTCTGCGGTTGCAAAGTATTCATAGCATTATGCAAACACAATGCAATTAAAATGAACACGGTTGCATTGAGCTCGATTACATACAGCGCGCTAGAGATCGATGGTTAACATAAGCTTATCAAAATATCTTGCAATTCCCTTTGTGAAAATGAGTAGGCATCATTAGTAAAATGGTTGTCAGAATATATTTCTAACGGAAGTAAACAACTCATGTCATAAGCAGCGGCATATTTCCTGTACATAACCTTAACATTTTATTTTATGTGTGGGTAAGCGCGTCACTTATTTTTTAAAGTCTGCAATTTAATAATGTGCATTTGCAAAAAAATCAATTAAGTCAAATAAAACTCGTGGTTTCTTCAGATTGGATTTCTTGCATCTCTTAATTTCCCTTTAAGCCAGCGATATTTTCCCACGCTTCCTTCACCTGCTCTTAACAGTTATCTTATTCTTTGCAATCAGCAACAAAATTGACGAATTACAGTTACATGTAACTGTTCTATTTGTGTTTGTTTTACGCATTTTTGTGTATTTTCTTTCCGCTGAAATAATGGTTGTTTTTACTTATATATAAAATATTTTAAGTTAAATCTAAGATTGCGTACACTTTCACTCTTTAATCAAATACATTAAATACTTACATGTATTTCTTTTGACTAGAGCAGAGAGCTCTATAAATGACGACATATTTCATTCCAATTTGATACTCGAACGGACTCGGTTTAACAACTCGTTTCATATGAAAAAAAAGAAAAAAATGTGATTACGTCATACGTCATAAAATCCTAAAAATACATACATAAATGCCGATTAAACCTCTCTTTTCTGCCCTGACGCCCGCAAAATTGGCAGTGGGCAGCAAAAGTAGCAGTGGAGGGATTTAAAATATTTTGTTACACTTCAGTTCTTTTTTCATTGTGTCAGTGTGTCTATCTTCAGATAAATTACTTTTGTATATTTAGATGTAGACTGATTAATGCACTTTTTTGCACAGTATGTTAACTCTTAAGAAATTTCTGCTAATGCTGTGCACCTCTGCGCACCGCTGACATCCGTTTTACATGCTCTATTTGAGCATCAGAATAAAAGAGAGTATTTTTCAGTCGGTTATCAGTTTTTTTTTAGTTTTTGAGATTCTTCTCCTCCCCCTAAATTTTGAGTGTTGACAGACATGTGACAGCGGTTTGGGGCGTGCTGCCTGATCGTGCAACCTGATGATTTCATAACTGCAAATCCTGATTACAAGAGCAGGGTTATATTTCGCGTCCAGTTTTTAACCGGCAGCAGGGGCTGCAAAATTTAAAGACGGCAAGTTTGTAAACGATTGGCGGGAGGGTGAGTGGAGATTGGCAGGAGGTTATAGGGGTTGGGTGCCAAACTAACCACCAAGGATAACGGTGCTTGTTGCTTCCACGTTGATGTTTTAGTTGTATTTTTTGCTGTGAGTGTGCAGCGTGTGTGTGATTGATGACAACTCGAATAAGCGATGATTGATGCTTATTTTACACTTTACGTTACAACACACGGCGACACATGTTTATTTATGCATGTGTGTGTGTGTTTTCGGATTTTTGGCTGGCTTATATATTGGGATTATTACGAGGCACACGTTCTAGCGTCTCTAGACGATGACAACAACAACAGTCGCAATCATCAATGTCAGCAGCCAGCGTGCCTGTGTATCTGTGTGAGAGAGAGAAAGAGAGAGTCGAATGGCAAACTCTGTTAGTGTTCGTAATTGTTTGTATATCCATGCATGCATGCGTATACCCGTTTGTGTGTGTGTTTGTAAGGTGTTTTTGTGGTTTACTTATTGCTATTCTGCAATACATCATCGGTTGGCAGTTATCGCCAGGACGGTGCAGCAGATGGAGAGAGAGGGCCAACGGTAGATTCTGCAGTGCAGTTTAACTAAAGCGTCCCTCTGCGCCCTCACCCCCTTCTAACCCGCGTTCATTCGCACAACAAAATTGAAGCATAAATCGCCGTTTTGATGCCAACTTTAAAATGCAGTTTTTAACTGGATATAATGGAAATTTGTGCTGTATTTACAAATTGCCCATCTAATTCGAGTAGTCATTTTTATCGATGTCAATTATCGCACTTAATAATAACCCTACTAACTCCAAATTAATTTCGCACAGCGCAAATTAATGGCAAATGATTCATGGCAACGATCATCAATCAATTTTAGTTTAGTTTAGTATTTGTATAAATGCAAAATATCTAATAAAAACCGCAAACAATAAAGACAGCTGCCAGCTGTGGTAATATCGAATCGGATTTCCAGTGAATGGCGATTAATTGATTAACACAAAACTTTAATATTTATAATTGTAAAATGTATGTTGTGCATTTCAGTTATTATGGCAAAAAAAAGAAGTTTTTGGCACACTTGCATATTTATGTTAATTGCGGAGACAGTTTTATACTTGTTGCGTACGCGCAGTAAAGACGGCAGCCGATCATCAATCAATCTTAGATTAGTTTAGTATTTGTATAAATGCAAAATAACTAAACAGAAAACAATGAAGACAGCTGCCAGCCCTGGTAATATCGAATCGGTTTTCCAGTGAATGGCGATTAATTGATTAACACAAAACTTTTCTATATATATTTGTAAAATGCATGTTATGCATTTGATTTATTATGGCAAAAAAAAGAACGTTTTTGGCACACTTGCATATTTGTATTAATTGCGGAGACAGTTTTATGCTTGTTGCGTACGCGCAGTAAAGACGGCAGCCGATCATCAATCAATCTTAGATTAGTTTAGTATTTGTATAAATGCAAAATAACTAAACAGAAAATAATGAAGACAGCTGTCTGCCCTTGTATTATCGAATTGGATTTCCAGTGAATGGCGATTATTTGATTAACACAAAACTTTAATATTTATAATTGTAAAATGTATGTTATGCATTTCATTTATTATGGCAAAAAAAAAAAAGTTTTTGGCACACTTGCATATTTATGTTAATTGCGGAGACAGTTTTATGCTTGTTGCGTACGCGCAGTAAAGATGGCAGCCGGCGCAGTGCGTGGACGCGGTGGCGACGGGTGCGTGACGTCAGAGGCCAGTGAGAGGGGCCAGAGCTGCAAATAAACACAATGAGAGCGATGAGAGCATGAGTAGGAGCGAGATAAAAGATAAGGGTGCTAGCTCACCTTTCTGTGTGCGCGTCGAAAGCGCTGGCGATGCACCTGCGCCAGTTTGCCGTTTGAGAGCAAAGTGCGTTTGCGCCGCTGCCAAGACTGTAAGGGAGGGAATGAGACAGATGCAAGTGCGAAGTGAATATCTATGTTTGTATGCGTATGTATGTAGGTGTCTATGTTTAATAGTTTGAGCAAGCAAAGGACATATGTGGAGAAAGTGAGAGAAATGTATGCATAAACTCTGAGAAAAAGAGCACTGAAACGAGAAAATACTTTCTAATAACAAAAAAAAAAAAAACAAAAGAAAAAATTATAATTATTTTTAAAAATCACAACAACACTTCTTTTATGCGTATACAGTTGCGGTCAATATAATAGCAGTAAATCTTCCTTTTTGGGCAACGAACGGCGCGAACCATTCCCAAATGACACCGTTATAAAAAACAATGTGGCATCGAGTGGAAGAGATAATAAAAATGTATGTAAAGAGAGATCAACATAAACCATTCTAACAAAAAACATGATGCACAATATTAATGTATAAAATTGAACATTTGAATTGGCTATTGAAGAAATGGAGGAACGCTTAGCGCCAAGACGACACAGCTGATAATCGATTTCTTATGATGATTTGGTCGAAATCAGTCGGATAAAAGAAATTTCGGATCGGATCTGTATGCGACAATAAGATATTTTATTAATTTAGATATTTCAACGTCTTAAAATAGTTTTTTTGGAAATATGATTTAAAGCCACGAAAAGCAAGAAAATCTTCACATCTAATCCACAACTATTATTTTGACCGGCTTATTTGTGGTAAATTTAACGATATTGATTATTTAAATGTTGTTCATCATTTTACAGCCAATTTCAGTGTCAAATTATATTTTTTAAATATATTTTAAAGTATTTCTTTTTTTCTTTACCTGCATATTGAGATCATATTTGATGCGCTGCGCCAAGGCCGGCGCCCGAGCGTGCAGCTCACGTTGCAGCCAGGCCAAGCCGTGCCACACATCTTGTTCGTGCCCCAGATGGCACATGTGCAGCGGACAGCCGCACTCGTTGGCCAGCTGCTCGAGCCGGAAGGCATGTGCCACATCGTAGAGCTGGACGCCATCGCAGTGGCGCCACGCGACCAGCAAAACCGGCTTGCCACGCAGCTCGCGATGCTCCAGGCAGCGCTGCAACAGCCGAAAGCTAACCAGCAGCTCCTCGTAGCTGTCGCTCAACTCATAGCAAAATATGAGCGCATGACAGCTCGCATAGTAGTGTGGCCAGATTCTCTGCATATCCTCGCTGCCGCCCACCTTTAAGTCGAAAACATTTATTAAAATATATTTATTTATTACTTTGCAGATGATGTCACCTCGGTGAGGAACAGCAGGCAGGCCGCGTCCGGCTGGCAGCGATAGCAGCGCACCCCGTTTGTTGGTCCCATGTCCGCTGCGTCACGCTCCTCTCCGCTGAGCAGGTGTCCCAATTGGGTCTTACCACTGCCAGGGGCACCCAAAAGCAGCACCTTGAAACGCTCCGTGGCAGCGGTACCAGAGCAGCAGCAGCAACTGGAGCAGGAGCAACGGCGGAGTTTAGCGCAACGCAGACCCATTCAGAAGAACATCTTGTTTAAAAATGTTTGCAAATACGTTTCATCAATTGCAGGTATTTGTTTATCTTTCTTTGACTTTTACTGTTTACAAGCAACCAATTTGCCACAGCTGACTCTGTGGTTGTCCCGGGCAACAAGAGTGTTTTTGTGTTTTGGTCAATTCTTGTTGTCGCCATCACTAAGCAACTTTGTGACTGTTAAAAATAGTTGATATTAATTGATATACACTTTTAAAATCATTTTCTTTTCAATGTAATTCGAAACGAAAAAGCTGCTCTTATGTTAAGCAAAACAGCTGTTTGCCAAAAGTAACTGTTAGTAAATGGTGGTTTTTAGTTAACAGTTGCTGCTAGTTAACAGCTGCTTGAATTCGATAAAGCTACGTTCGCAATGTTCGCTGTCTCACATTGCCGCTAGATGGTGCTTCTTGTTGTCCCAACAAATTTGAAAGATAGGGTTTTTTAAATTTCCATTTGGCACTTAAGATGATTGCCCGCAATCTATAAGATATTGGGAATTTTGTAAAAGTGAAATATGGTATTTAAAAAAACCCACTATCAGAATTAACCGACTAAAAAAATTGATTTTATGTATACAGTGCAAAAAACAAAACTACTTTTATATTCTCTCTTAAGTATTAAGATTTAAGAAAATATAATTTAAAAATACTGACCAACAAAATTTCCAATTTATATTTAAAATTTTAACTTTTTCGATATCTAAAACTTCTTTTTCTCCTACTTCTCATGCCCTTTAGAGTATTACTTCAAACACAGGGTATCTTTCAACACGAGCTTCAGAGAGAGAGAGAGAGAGGAAAAGATTGAGAGAGAGAGATATAGAGAGAGAGAGGGAGAGAGCACTCATTTCACTTCATTGAACAAGAAGTGAAGTGCAGCTCAACGTAAATGTTTAATTAATGTTTAATCTTTAACCATGATTATAAATTAATAAGTGGGGTGAGAAGAACAACAACGACAAGAACAGCAAGTATCAAGTACAGTAAACACACACACGTAAACGAAGAAATGCCATTGCTGAGAAATTCCATCAGCTTTGGCACAATTAACCGCAACAAATTCTTTTCATATTTCATATTTCTGTTTTCTTTTGGTTTTTGTTTTTGTTTTTTCATTAGCTCTTTGTGCTGATGCATTGCATTATAACGGTTAGGCAACGTTAGCTCTGCACACTCAAAATAAAAGTAAACCCACCACAACCCAGCCAAATTGAAAAGTAAGCAAGCTAAACGTTCCCCGAACTTTGTCACACTCTACTTGGCTTTCTTCTTCTTCTTCTCCTCCTTCTGCTTTTTTTTTTGCATGCTCCCTAAAAGTCTGTGTAGCCTTGAGGCTGACTGGCAAAACTCTTTTGTAAAGCCAAGCAAAACCATCCCCTACACTCACCCTCCCCCTCACCGAGCAGTTCCCCCACATGAATATGATGTTGTCAGTCAGTCTGATGTAGGCAACATTAGTTCGTCTGGCTGCCTCGTCGTCCATTTTAATATGCACATTAATGCGGCAGAAAGCGTCGCGAAAAATGACAACTTAGCAACGTATATAGGTACACGTTGGTGAGCGGGGTGGGACTTGTGAATGGGAGAAAAAGGTGAATCGCCTTAGAGTTGCTGAAGACGCTCATTCGTGGCAAAAGGTGCGGAGTTGAGAGAGAAAGAAAGAGAGAGAATGATTGGGGGTGGGGATGGGGGTGGTCTGGTACAGGGAAAGAAGCAAAGAGACATATGCAAATAACTGGTTGATTGCCTGCACATATCTCAAACATTCCATTTGAAGCTGGGCACACACGTGCGCGAGGTCAGTTTCTGAAGTTTGTCAAGTTGTTCAACGAGAAGCAGGTGCCCCAGGAAGTAATATTTGAACCTGAAAATCGAGTCAGAATTCAGTATTGTTCTAGAAGACAAACATTGATGAAGTCGACCAAGTTACGGGTGTAAAACGTTTTTTATAAAATTCAATATTTTTCATTTTTATTTAGTGTTTTAATATTGTTTGTATATTTTTTTAATCATAATAATAAAAAAGAATGCAAATGTATTTATTTATTTAATATCAACTTAAGTCAGTCGACACATAAAATGCACAAAGCAAAAATTGAATTAAATTAAATTCAAAATTATGTATAAAATTTAAAATAACAATTATTTATAAAATTTATTCAGAATAAATGCAGAATGGTTCAAAATTGTTGCATAAAATAGGAAAAACCCAGAAACAATTCAATCAGAATGCATACGAAAAAGTTATTCATAATTAGATTATTTAAAGTTATGTTTTTAGTTACAAAGATTGTAGAATTACATGATATAATCGGTTGTAGTCATTACAATATTACTCGAAACGGCTCATGCAAGGAATAATTTGTGCTTCAACGATTAACAGAAAGTGGTAAGAATTAACTAAAGGGTCTAAAGGGAAAAGAAAAAACGTTAGTGTGAAGTTTCCAACTTTGAAGTCTCTAGTGCTTATAGCCTCTGGGATCTGAGACAGAAACATAGCTAGTTTTGCACGTCTTTTGATGCTGATCAAGAATATGTATATACGTATATATATATACTTGATGTGCTCGGAGTTGCGTCCAACTGCCTGTTGCACACTCAAGCAGACAACCATTTTATCCCTTCTAGTCATGACTCCGTTCATTTGTACACGAGTATACGGAAACCCGCTGCTTGACACTGTGTTGCATGCAACTCCTGCACTATTGGCATTGTCCTACTCAACAACATGGTCACAGCTCAGGAGAACCATGTTGGCTACCTGGGACTGTATTTGGACAGGAAACTTACCCGGCGCCAACACATCCAAATTACGGCGACAGGGCGATACGCAACTGGTTGCTGAAGCCATCCGGCAAACTCAGCTGCTGGTTTATAACAGTATCATCCTTTCCATTTATACCATTTTGGGGCACAGCTGCAAGATTTCAGCACAATGTGCTCAGAGGCATCTCTGGTGATCCACCTAATATGAACAATTAGACGCTGCACAATTACTTCGGTCCAATTATGCAACAAATAAATCCGGTTGCATAACCACGTCATCCGCGTCATTTGTGTTGCACAACACGGTCCCCACACAAGCAGCCTCGTTAAAATTAATGTGCAACATTTAATGTTAAGCATTATTTGTTAAAGGCAGCTTTGTGTTTATGTTGCAGACTTTAATTTGCTGTTATTATTTTGGGTGCCTTTTGAAATTAATGCTTGATTGCCTTTCAGTAGGTTGATTAGTGTATCAAATATAAATGCTATATATAAGGTGATACGATGTCTGCTGCAACAGTTGAGTTGACCCTCGCATGTGTGTTTGCTAAAGCTTAAGTCAAATATTTGTGGTAGAGTGGCAGAGTGGCAGGGTTGCCCAGCAGAATGGCAGCAAAGCTAAATGAAGCGACACCGCGTAATCATTTGTCCTTGCCTCCTTGGGACACACTAATGCAATAAATGAGTAGCAGGAGCAAGGAGGATAAGCAAGAGAAGAAGGGGTCTGGAGTACGAGGAGAGCAGGAGGAGAGGAAGGAAGAGCTTCAATGTCCGCCACACTGTCAGCGGAATTCTAACTTTGCCCAACCGGGGAGAGCCCGCGAATCGGGGCGGTGACTTCACCTGCTGCTGTTCGCTAGTCCGCACACACACTACACACTACACACACACACACACACGCAGATACAGAAAGAGAATCATGGGGCTACGGTTCAGCTGCGGCTTTATTCGATTATTTGTGCGCAGCAGCATCATTTCGTTTGCTTTCCGGTTGTTTTCCTTTATCCTTGGCGACTGGGCGACTGGGCGACTGTCTCCTGGACGCGACTCCCCTTTGACTGTGTGCCACATGGCGACGTCATATTTCCCTTGCAACGCGACTTTTCTGCTTTTCTACCCTGGCCCAGAAGCATATGCATTTCGTTGTGCCACTTGCAGCAGACACGTTTCAAACTGCTTTTATGCTGCAGTTCTTTGAGAAGAGTCTCGCCTTGGAAACTTGGCATTTATCCATCGAACTGATATGTCTCATTTCCTGTGTAGTTTTTCAATCTGTGCACAGAATTCATATTTAATTTTATAAATTTCACAACATTCTCCCTAACATGTAACAAATATATGCCTAATCTCATTAATTTATTTTTATACGTTTACAGAGAATACTTTCAATAAGTTTTTAGCTACTTCACATTTGTATATTACGATTTCGCTAACTCTTATATATATAAATATAACTATATAAACTAACTATATAAATTAACATAACATTTAAAGAATACAATTTAGATTTAATTTCACTTTTATTTTTATTTTTTTTGTGTTTACTTAAACTTTTTTCAATGTTATTCCCTAATAATAGAAAACATTTCACGGAAAAAAAATAAAAAAATATAAAATATAAGTTAAAATTAATTTTGAAAAGCAGACAGTTTTTCTAGTCTTTTGGACATTGTTCTTAAAGCCAATTAGTCTTTTTTCTGCGTGTACACAGTAGACTTGTTTCTTTGAGTGTGTAAAATTTTTTAGATCTCCACGATTTTACTTTTGGAAATATTCTTGCACTTTAGTGAATATAAAAAATAAATATTGGGATTCTTTTTTTTAAATTTTTTTTATCAAAAGCAAGAATTTTTAAAAAATAGACAAAATGCCTTTCTTAATTTTTTCTAAACACCAGAAATTTTTTCAGTTTTCTCGGCAATCCAATTTTAATGGGTTTTCGAGTTGGTCTTATTAAACTTTCAGTTACTAAAGTTATTGTGCTTTAACCAATGCGTCTTTCACTTCTTGCTTCCAACGAGGGCGTTGTCAATTAGGGAATTCTTCAATTTTAACTCATTCTTGCTTGGATTGGATTACATTATCATCGGATTACTATATCATATAGATTTCCAATTGCTTGTCTTGCCACGAAAAAGTATGCAATCTTCGGCTTGGCTAAGAGTTGGCTACCTTTTCTACTTTCTTTTGCGGAATTCGGTTTTTGTGTTGGGTTTTTTTTTTTTTTTTTTTTTTTTTGAATTTAGCAGGGCGAGTCACTTGTCGAGTCGTTCACCAGCAGCTTAGAACTGGGCGCGCCAGCTTGCCTCGGATTTCATTTCCGGCATGTTGCGGTTACGTTAAGTAACGGAGATTGCATCGCTAATGATGCAATTGTGTTTGGCGGAAATGAAAGCGGTTTCGTGTGACGACTTGCCAGCCCCTAAGTCGACCACAGCGACACACACACACACACACACACACACACACACTCACACAGACTCGCACACCTGAGGCAGACAGCAGCTCTTAGGAATTGCGAGCTGCCAGTCAGGCATCTCGAAAGCCAATGAAGCAGCAGTAAAACTGTAAATTAAAAACTATGCGCTTGTGTTAATTGTATTTGGTGCCACGAGGCGGATGTGCATGCATCATGCTACACTCAAAGAAATTATTCGCTCTGAATTTAGGGTAATCGCCAAGAGTAGCTCAACTTATTATGCAAAAGTTATGTTTTCACAATTGTGGCTTTCTAAAAATGAACAATTTTCTTGTTTTAATTTCAACTGTTGATTTTTATAAAATTTTGTTTTTACAAATATAAATGTATTTTAAGATTAGAATAAGGCTTTCAGCCTTATGATTTACTTGCACTTTGCCGATTACAAATTGCGACACTTCGTTATTTTACCGAATTTCAAAAGATATGTTTGTGTTTTCTTTTTTAAAATTAGTGTTTGTATTTATATTTCCCACATTACTTGCTTTTTTTAAATTTATTCCTCACTTTAATAATACGTCTTTATGAAAAATTAAGAAATAAATAAAAATCTAAAAAAAAATTTAAAAGAGATCTAATAATAAAACATTTTTTCATATATAAATAAATTGTTTTAATTAATTAGAAAATTTTTCTAATGTCAGTGTTATTTTTTTCTTGGTGTAAAAGCAGCTGGAAGAACTCTCTGCTCTCAGATCTCTGTTGTACTCTGAGATTTAATAACGGAATCATGGAGCACACAAAACAAATCTAATTGAGTGGATTGAGAAATGATTTTTAGAAGCAAACTGAATGATGAAGCAGGCCTCGTTCTCAAACGACTGACAACATTCAAAGATTTTCATTTGGCAGCTGTACATAGCTAGAAATTTTTTTTTTGTGTTTCAACACAGATAAGTCGAAATTGGGTGTAATTTTTTTTTTTTTTGGCAAACATGGAGAAGGAGCAGGGAAAAACGCCGCAACAAAATGATTTGAACAATACGCCTGAACATCTGCGACCCGGTTTTAGTGGACAGCAGCCAGTGCGACAATACGATCCCCGTGATTTTGGACTGACGGGCAACGAGGAATGGCGTCATCCGCGCCTCTTTCGCAACCTAACATGTTTGTAGTATCTATTCTTCTGTGTGGCAGTCTGACCAACCCTAACCCAATTGCAGATGAGACTGACGCTGAGCCCCATCATCAGCAGCAGCAGCAGCGACAAACCAGATATATTCCACTGCAGTCCCTCAACCTGAGCAATCTGCCGGAGGAACAACTGGCTGACATGTCGGCACCAGTTTTCAATATAAGCATGCCCTCACAGCTGTCCACATCGGATGACGAGTATCTGGCCAATATATCTCCACCATATATGTCCCATACAGAAAATGAGTCTGGCAAATATCCGGATAGTGTTTACCGTCAGATTGCAAATCAGCGTGCAGATACTCAACTAGTTCCATTGGTAAGTTACGCTCCAATGCCTTGTTTTTAGAAATAATTTATAAATGAAGGAAAACATTTTTCTTAAAAATTGAAAGGATTTCCTATATCGACTATCAAACATATATGTTTATGCTCTCTATTTGTAAAGGTATTTGTATCATTAAGAAATGTAAAAATTCAGAAAAGTGCATTGAAATATTCTTTCCCAACTGATATATGTAAAATCTTCAGATACTATTAAAAGTATTTTATAAAAATAAAATATAAATCGACAAACGGATATTATGCATATTTTATCCACATTTTGGCAATATCCACTCTGAAATGGATTAATTTGCTACTTCTCGGTAATTCAAAACCATCAATTTTAGAAGTATATTTTCCGAATGAAGCTATGAAAGACCCATGTCGCCAAAATATTCCCTTTAATTTAAATGTTTGTTTTATTTTTTTTATATTTATTTGAAATGCCTAATTATATAATAGTATATAATAAATAGTAATATAAATACATTTTAATAACGAAAGCAAATTTTCATATTGAAGCAAATACTATCAAATAACTTACTTTGTATTTAAGATCTGGATTTCTGTGGTCGAACTCTTTCAATTACAGTCTTTTTAAATGTCAAATTATTAACAGATTAATCTATCCGCAGAAAAACAGTGTACATACAACGCATCGCAGGATAACCACCCATCGTGATCAGAGTGGAAATATTACCAGCCAGGTGGAGGAGACCAGCACAGTGTCTAATGCACCCTGTGACCAATTGCCCACGATGGACTGTACGCCTACTGGCGCACAATCATCGCCAGCACCCGTTCGCCATCTGCACTTTTCGATGCCGGAACAGTTGGATGATGTATCGATGCCATCATTCGAAGACACATCGATTCCTGCGATGAGTACACGCATTGCTACGGCTCAGAACATAACACGTGACTTCCCAGCCGACCACAGTTCTTACTTTACAGCGAATGACGCTTCGAAACGACAAGCGAAACCCCTATCCAATGAGTGCTTGGACAATCTGACAGTGCCGTCGCTTTCAGGTGTTTCGCCTGGTCCAGCCAACTATATGAACAGTGAATACTTAGATGACGTAACTCCTCCATTCTTTGATTGCTTAACGTTGCGCAGTAGATCAGCTCAACATCAAGAGAGGTCCCCGACGTCTCGGCATAAGTGTAACACTGAAGCTCTAGAGGACGTCAGTATGCCTTCCTTCGGGAGAGTATCGAGAGCATCAAGAGGAAGAACACCGGTACGTCAACAGCAAACAATGCTATCCCAAAATATCTGTGATATTTCCGCTCCATCATTCGGAAGTTCCGGACTAGGTCCTACGACTAGGTCTGGTCGACGACCCTCTACTAATGAGTTCATAGAGGACGTCAGTATGCCTTCCTTCGGTGGAGTATCGGGAGCATCAAGAGGAAGAAGTCCGACACGTCAACAGCAAACAATGCCATCTCAGAATATCTGTGATATTTCCGCTCCATCATTTGAAAGTAGCGGACATAGTCCAATAGACACCTCAAGTCGGGGACCCTCTACTAATAAGTTCATAGAGGATGTCAGTATGCCTTCCTTCGGAGGATTATCAGGAGCTTCAATAGGAAGAAGTCCAATAGACACCTCAGGTCGAGGACCCTCTACTAATGAGTTCATAGAGGACGTCAGTATGCCTTCCTTCGGGGGAGTATCGGGAGCATCAAGAGGAAGAACTCCGACACGTCAACAGCAAACAATGCTATCCCAAAATATCTGTGATATTTCCGCTCCATCATTCGAAAGTTCCGGACTAGGTCCTACGACAAGGTCTGGTCGACGACCCTCTACTAATGAGTTCATAGAAGACGTCAGTATGCCTTCCTTCGGTAGAGTATCGCGAGCTTCAAGACGAAGAACTCCGATACGTCAACAGCAATCAATGCCATCTCAGAATATCTATGATATTTCCGCTCCATCATTTGGAAGTACCGAACATAGTCCAATAGACACCTCAAGTCGGGGACCCTCTAATTATGAGTTCATAGAGGACGTCAGTATGCCTTCCTTCGGGGGAGTATCGGGAGCATCAAGAGGAAGAACACCGGTTCGTCAACAGCAAACAATGCTATCCCAAAATATCTGTGATATTTCCGCTCCATCATTCGGAAGTTCCGGACTAGGTCCAACGAATAGGTCTGGTCGGGGACCCTCTACTAATGAGTTCAAAGAGGACGTCAATATGCCTTCCTTCGAGGGATTATCAGGAGCTTCAAGAGGAAGAAGTCCAATAGACACCTCAAGTCGAGGACCATCTAATAATGAGTTCATAGAGGACGTCAGTATGCCTTCCTTCGGGGGAGTATCGGGAGCTTCAAGAGGAAGAAGTCCAATAGACACCTCAATTCGAGGACCCTCTAATAATGAGTTCATAGAGGACGTCAGTATGCCTTCTTTCGGGGGAGTATCGAGAGCATCAAGAGGAAGAAGTCCAATAGACACCTCAAGTCGAGGACCCTCTAATAATGACTTCATAGAGGACGTCAGTATGCCTTCCTTCGGGGGAGTATCGGGAGCTTCAAGAGGACGAACTCCGGTACGTCAACAGCAAACAATGCCATCCCAAAATATCTGTGATATTTCCGCTCCATCATTCGGAAGTTTCGGACTAGGTCCTACGAATAGGTCTGGTCGGGGACCCTCTACTAATGAGTTCAAAGAGGACGTCAATATGCCTTCCTTCGAGGGATTATCAGGAGCTTCAAGAGAAAGAAGTCCAATAGACACCTCAAGTCGAGGACCATCTAATAATGAGTTCATAGAGGACGTCAGTATGCCTTCCTTCGGGGGAGTATCGGGAGCTTCAAGAGGAAGAAGTCCAATGGACACCTCAATTCGAGGACCCTCTAATAATGAGTTCATAGAGGACGTCAGTATGCCTTCTTTCGGGGGAGTATCGAGAGCATCAAGAGGAAGAAGTCCAATAGACACCTCAAGTCGAGGACCATCTAATAATGACTTCATAGAGGACGTCAGTATGCCTTCCTTCGGGGGAGTATCGCGAGCTTCAAGACGAAGAACTCCGATACGTCAACAGCAATCAATGCCATCCCAGAATATCTGTGATATTTCCGCTCCATCATACGAAAGTACCGGACATAGTCCAATAGGCACCTCAAGTCGAGGACCCTCTAATAATGAGTTCGTAGAGGACGTCAGCTTGCCTTCCTTCGGGGGAGTATCGGGAGCTTCAAGAGGACGAACTCCGGTACATCAACAGCAAGCAATGCCATCCCAAAATATCTGTGATATTTCCGCTCCTTCATTCGGAAGTTTCGGACTAGGTCCTACGAATAGGTCTGGCCGAGGACCCTCTACTAATGACTTCATAGAGGACGTCAGTATGCCTTCCTTCGGGGGAGTATCGCGAGCTTCAAGACGAAGAACTTCGATACGTCAACAGCAATCAATGCCATCCCAGAATATCTGTGATATTTCCGCTCCATCATACGAAAGTACCGGACATAGTCCAATAGGCACCTCAAGTCGAGGACCCTCTAATAATGAGTTCATAGAGGACGTCAGCTTGCCTTCCTTCGGGGGAGTATCGGGAGCTTCAAGAGGACGAACTCCGGTACGTCAACAGCGAACAATACCATCCCAAAATATCTATGATATTTCCGCTCCATCATTCGGAAGTTCCGGACTAGGCCCTACGAATAGGTCTGGTCGAGGACCCTCTACTAATGACTTCATAGAGGACGTCAGTATGCCTTCTTTCGGGGGAGTATCGGGAGCTTCAAGAGGACGAGCTCCGGTACGTCAACAGCAAACAATGCCATCCCAGAATATCTGTGATATTTCCGCTCCATCATTTGGAAGTACCGGACTAGGTCCTATGAATAGGTCTGGTCGAGGACCCTGTACTAATGAGTTCGTAGAGGACGTCAGAATGCCTTCCTTTGGAGGAGTATCGGGAACTTTAAGATCAAGAAATCAGTCGCATCAGAGGCGATCTCTCCACTCGCCGACTGTGCTTAATATATTGGCTCCGCCATCCCAAAATAACAGGTGTGGTTGCATAAAGAGGGAAAGCTTAGAAAGCATAGCAGAGTCTTCATTTTGGGGCTCAGGAATAGGACTCTCAAATAATGAGTGTTTAGAGGACATCAGTATGCCTTTCTTCGGGGGAGTATCAAGAGCTTCCAGACCATGGGCTCCGAAACATCAACAGCAAAGGAATATCGGTGAGAAAAGTACTTCCTTATTCGGAAGTAGTCGGTATGGCCCAGTGACTCAGTCGTATTTAGAGGAAATGTCGATGCCATCTTTTGCTGGTGTATCTGGTGCATTGAAAAAACATCCTGTGCGAAGTTTGTCACAAGAAGCCAAACCCCGACGTCAAAATTTTTCGTCGGCATATTTGTATAACTATGGCAGAGGTCAACTGTCAAATGAATGCTTAGAAAACGTAACAATGCCTTCGCTTGCTGGCTCTTCAGGTGCTTCGTCAGGTTGGTGCAACACAATAGGCAGTCAACGACGACCACGCTTTGAGTCGACTAATCGCAGCGAGTGTCTTGATAATGTGGCTTCTCCCAGCTATGGAAATAGCAGCCGCATCCAAGAAAATCGAGATATATCCATGCACTCAATGCAGTCAGGAATATCGCCTCGACGTGTCCAGAGTCTCCCGGATATACCCAGTCAACAACAGATTAATGACATAACGGCGCCATTAATGGATGAGTGTCCCCCTATCCCCAGCCTCAACTCCAGCGTTGATCAGCGTTGCCCCGCCGATGTATCCTATCCAAGCGAGATGCTAAGAAATCAAAGCACTCCTTCTTATGGCGACACCACGAATCAGTCCAACATAAACCAGTTCGGATTCGATACTTCGATACTCAAGAATTTAAATGAGATAGATGAGAACATCGATAATATAACAAAACCATCGTTGCTCTCTAATCGATCCACGTTAGGAAATGATGATAAAGGGTCCACAAAGAAGGCTCCGAACCTGAGCTGTACACAGTCAAACAAATTGAAGCCGGCCAGTGCCAACAAAATATCAAACTCAAAGAAATCAGTGCCAAAGAGTCGTGATATAAAGAAACAATCGGATCAATTGAGCAATAAAAGTGATCAAGCTCTTCAAAATAATAGCCAAGACGAAGTACCTGTCAAGGTTAAGGTCAAGCATGTAACAGTTAGGACATCTCTGAACACAGTGAAGCGATCCTCTACGGCTTATAATAATAATGTGAACGCGGAAGACACAGAAGCTTATTGTCAAAATCGAGATCAGAATGCCTGTCAGCCGAATATTGAGGATATATCGATGCCGGCCTGCGAGAGTACGGGCATCTCCTTTCAATCCACACAGCAGCCGTATCAAAGTGAGTGTAATGTTGCCACCTGTGAAGCCAGTGGACCCAATGAGACCTTTCACGGCTTTGACTCCATGGATAATTGTGCGCCATTCGATGAACTAGTAAATTCGACGCCGCAAACGCAAATACCAAACCAAGAATCGGTTCATTCTAATGCAACACCAGAAGCAGTGCGCAGCAATGCCACAATCGATAAGACATCCAATGCAATCCAAAGATCAGATAAGCAAACTAAGTGATCTAATCTGCAAACGAATGACGTGAAGCCAATCAATTCCCAATAGAAAGTGCTTTTCACAATGACCTCCATTTCTGCATTCGAATTTCATCGAAAACTAAAGTACATATTAAATTGAAAGTTAATTTAAAGCAAAATTAAATTTCAGCTAATACACTTAAAAAACATTTTCCCTGACATATAGAAAATTGCTCTGAATATTATAAACCTTTTCTGTTTTTCAAAATTTACGAGAAAGAAAAATTAAATAGTAGAAATGACATCACCTCGTTTTTTAATAATTACTTTTCAAAATTCAGAATATGTTATAAAATATATTACGGAGGGATAGATACAACACAAATAACTAAATTAGCCCTGGCAATTATTTTTGGATTTCAACATTTTATGACCATTTTATGAGTATGTTCCCAACTTTCATCATTTGCAGAATTCTTCCTTTCTGAGTTGACTTTTTTTTTGTATTTCCTACTTCGACCTCTCTTGCCCAAGGATATGCATATGGAAAGGAAGTTTGCGTTAATTGTGTTATGGCCACTTCCGCCCACTTTACTCACAACAGGTACCATTTGAAACTGCTTCCATCCGCTTTGTATTGGCTGCTACCTCCTGAATTCCTTTCCCTGGATTTTAGCTTCAAGCTGTCAATAAATTTGCTATATTGAGATAATATACTCTGTCTCAAGGGTGATGAAACGGGACAAGCATGGGGGCGCCTCAATTCTTGCTCAAAAGACAATTGAATAAATGCCAAATTATTTGAGCCAACTGCTACAAAATGGCAAAAAAAAAAATGAAGAAAAACAACAACAACCAATGTGTGGAAGAAGGAATGGTAACCAAAACATAATAAAATTGAAAACAAATAAGTTCAGGAGCCAGGAAGCCCCAACGGAAGCGCCAGCGTTGATTGTTAGCTTTTGTCGTTTGACTCCACTTGTTGTTGTTATACCCTGTAAATAGAAGAATGTAATTTGAGGAACTTTTGGACACAATTCAACTTCAGTAATTCATTCTGCAACAGATAGGCTCGGGAGTTGCAAGAGATACATATAAAGTGAATCAAATATAATGTTATAAACTGCATATAGAAGAATACCTTGAAGGAGTGAAATAATGAAGGGTCTTTGAGATTTATTTAAGCCTCGATATTGGTAACTTCCTTTACAAGACCTGAAAAGAAATATTGAAATTATATTATCTATGTTAAGAATGTCCAGTGTCAACCATCTGTTTTAGTGAAATGCTTGACTGCTTTAAATTTAAATAAATTGTGATTTGGAAATTGGAAGATGTATAGATATATAAGTTCATAGCTCTCCTTACTAACTTGAAAGGATAATGAAATCTTTTACTTTAATCTTTTAAGCTAATACAGAGCAAAATGTTGTAGAAGAATGTATAGAAGTATCCAAGAAGTTAGTATTCCCTTTTCGATTAGGGATCAGGGTAGATTGGGTATTCTCTCTCTCTCTTTCACACTCGCCCACACTCACACACACACACACCCGGACAAGCAACATTGTGCAGCGGGGGCGTTTCCAGCATTGTGGAAGCTATTTAAAATCAATTTATTTTTAACAACTGCCTTGCCAGAAGCAAAATCAACCTGTCGCGCTGCATGTGTGTTGTGTGTGTGCGTTATATGTGTGTAAGTGGTGTTGGTGGTATTTGTTTTTGGTTTGCAACTAAAAGATATGCAACAAAAAATGAATGCGAGAGCAGAGAGAGAAAGAGTGTACAAAAATGGGAAGCGTCGCGTTTTTTGGCGTCTCTTATTCAGTCAGTCAATCAGTCAATCAGTCAGTCAGTCAGTCAGTCAGGTATGCAAAACATGAAGTGCAGATGCTCCAGATTGGTTTTCCAATTACTCAACATTTCAATGCAAATAACACACAGAACCACATCGACGGTTAACGCCAACGTTCAGGAATTTAAAAGTCAAACGTACACACACTGCTATTTACACACTCGCACACACACTCGCACACACACACACACACATACACACACACACTGGCACATGCAAAGCTTGGGCAGCTGTGCGGCAGCTAAAGCCCAATTCACATATTTCTTCGATTTTTTACCAAAGATAAAATTTCAATCACGTTTCCTCACTTTTGCTTAACATACGTTTTTATCCATGCAAATGTGTATGTATGTGTGTGTGTGTGTGTATGTGTCTGCTGGTGTGTCGGCAGGTGTGATGTAAAAGGTGTAGTAGGTGCTACAGCACCAGAAACAACAAAAACAAAAACAAAAACAACAACATCTGCGACGTAACATAGACAAAATCGTGTATTCGCCAATGTCACGGAAAAAAAGAATTGTAGATACAAAACCAAAATGATGTTTTGTGTTGTTAAGAAATTAAAGTATTTATCTATGCTCTCTAAACGCACATCAGGGACGAAGAAAGATGTCAAGGAATATATATATAACTAAAAACATCTTTTCTTTTATATATTTTTTTTGCTTAATGGGACTGAGAGTTCCGAGTGGCTTTCTTTTATATAAAAATATATTTTCCAAAACAAAACTTTCAGAAGTGCAAAATATCGAAGTTTCTTCTTCAACTTTAATATGGAATACTATACAAATTATACCACGGCTAATTTTAATAAAATCAATATATTCATTGTGTTTTTCATTGTGTATAATGGCAAATCCAAACTAAAACCATATCAATATAAGTAATTGCACCTGCCATTGGGAGAAAATATCTGGTAAAAAGTACTTTATATATATAAACTAGGATATTTGCACTGCGACCGATTAGATCTATTGTGCCCCTTCTGATCTTATAGCTTCTCCATTAACCCCAGTTTATGCACGAATGCCAGAATCTTTGATGGGTTGAGGGCTACGTTGTCATTGAGGGCTACAGTCAATAGATCGACAAGTGTCCAAAGCCTCTTTCTACCGATAGAAATTACTTGCTTAAATCGTTTATAATTATAGCCTCCCAAAAGACATTTGGCCTGTGGAAGTCCTGGTGTCTCTTTCCAGCTCCATAGTCTCCTTTGTCTTTCTTCGTTACTGAGTTGCTGGAACGTTCCATAAAACGGTGCTTATCCTGTTCGGGGTCTCTCGTCCCATTTATAGCATTTATTGCTGCTGTATCGGATAGGATGACTATGCCCGCATTCTGATAGTTACATTTTAGATTAAATTCCACACACCCCCCTATGGCACCCACCTCAGCTTGAAATATGCTGGAGTACGTCCCGAGAGATTCATGGTAGGATATCCGAGGGCCCACCACTACCAGGCCTGTTCCCTGGTTGGTGAGTGATCCATCGGTATGGTGTGCAGATGGACTTCATCTAGTCTTATTGCTGCTGTTTTGAATTTTAAAATTTTGCTCGAATATATATTCGCGTGCCATTTCATCCCTGGGTTGTAACAGTGGGGGGGGGGGGTTCATCTGAAATAAGTTGGGCAACTCTATGGCTCAGGATGTGTTTGCCCCCAACTCCTTCTGCTGACATTCTTGAAAGCGTGGCTTTCTGTTGGAGCCTTATGGTGTGATGGACTGGCATGAGCTGGCCATAAAAAGTACTTTAAAAAGTCTACAATATTTCGAATATAGGTATTTTTCAAACTATTTTCTGATATTCAAAGAGCATTGCTTATGTAAATTCTTTAATTACTAAACTTGTCACTTCAATATTTTTTTTTTATATTTTTATTATTTGGAGCTGAATTGTACATTGATGTTACTCGGACTAAGTAAGTCAAATACATGTACATGTACAGCTGTAAGGGTTTCTCTGAATTTGATTATCTTCAAATAAAGATCCATTCATTCAGACGAGATTAATTTTCCTTATTTAATTGTAATGTACTATTAAGTGCATTCATTTTGAATGTAGAATAAGAACTAATGAACGAACTATGACAAATATGTGCAAGTGGCAAGTGGCAAGTCGGTCCAGCCCGGCTATGCAATTAGAGAACAAAATATTTGTGGCGCAGATAGTCAACACCAATTAATTTTGTGGAATACAGAAAATCAAGCAAAAGGTGTGTGTGGAAAGCAGCACGCAGACACGTCAAGTGAGCCAGAGAAAGAGAGAGAGAGAGAGAGACACTGAGAGATAGAGAGAGAAAGACAGAGAGAGAGAGACAGAGAGAGAGAGAATAATACATATAAAATGGCTCTTACCTTTTATCATCAGCTCCATCATGGGCTGATTTACGTGGCGCATTTATTGCAAGGGCATCCACTAAAAGTTTTTAAATTACAATTTACAGTTGCTTTGTTTGCTATGTGTATGGTAGTGTGTGCTTGTGTTTGTGTGTGTGTGTGTTTGTGTGTGTGTATTTAGTTGCTGTGTGCTCATTGTTTTTAGCATTCAAGTGGCAGTTAAAATGGCTTCAGCCTCAATTGCTGCATCCGGCAATCCCAAGAGCTGCCCCAACCACAGCCCCACACCCAACCCATCCCCACCCTCCTACCCTTGCCACCTGCTAGCTGCACCCTGGGCTGTACCCCCTACATGCATTAGGAAAGTTGACGTGACGCTGTGAGCGATTTATTGTTTTTGTGTAGAGAGCGTAAAATGGAACAAATTTTGCAAGCACACACACACACACACACACACACACACACTATGCAACGCCTACTTTTAGGCGAGTACCCGCAGCAGCAGCAGCAGCAGCAACAGTAGGAGACGTCATCGCGACTCGATTGCTTGGTATGCAGCCCCCTGCCACAACTATTTGCAACTAGGCAGTTAATTGTAATGCTGCAAAAATCCCGTCGAAAGTTGTGCGAGTGCGAAAATGTCCACGGGCACATGCCATGCATGGCAGGCAGGGCTACAGCTGGAGCCTAGCAGTCTGAGAGGAGCCTAGCTGCCACTTGACAGCAGAGAGTCGCCTGAGTCCCGAGTCCTGAGAGTCCTAGCTACCACAGCTCTGCAGCCCACACAGAAAAAAAACATAGCCCTAAATTTTAGAATGTGTTTCTTGTTTTAAAATATGATTTGTAATTAGAAGACAACGATTTAAAAAAATTAGAGATGCGTATTCTATTTCATTTGCATTTATTTATTTTTTAAATATTTTTTTTTACTATTAAGAAAGTAAAAATACAAATACTGATTCTTCGAAAATATTCTCTTTGAAATTCAGAAAACTTTAATAAAATGAAATATCTCGAATGATATATTTAAGTTTAGCTCGCCTGCATTAGAAACCAAGTAGCTCGCTGGCCAAAAATGTGATTTTTTTCAGATTTAAAGTCATTTGATTTTCTAAACTAAGTAAAGCGTATTTTTAAAATATGTGAAATCTTAAAACATACTAATGTTTAAAAATAATTTAAAAAAAAATTGAAAGCTAATGTCCGAATTTTTTTAATTTTAAAAATTCAAGCAGTGTTTTTTAATTGTCGCCAAATAAAGGGCGAAATTGTGAAACTCAGAATGATTTTTTTCTGTGTGCAGGAAGCATTCGAGTGCCCTCGCTACTTGTTTCAAATAGCAATTAGTTTTTCCCCTTTTTTTGTTTTTATTTCTATTGCACCATCGTTTAAAGTAATTCAAAATACAGGCTTTGGTAGGGTATCTCAAAGTATGATGTGCTCAAGATGGAAGACGCATTTCATTTTCTGTTCAGAGGTGATTAAAAAAAAATAAATCATTGACCTTGAAAAAGGTGACCAAATAATAACAAATTTGTCAAAAATAAAAATGATTTATTAAAAAAATAATATATTAGCAACTTACTGCTGATCTTAGCCTCTGGCAAATGCCCAAAAACATGTTCAAATTACTCCCTTGAAATGTGTTCGTGCTCAAAGTGTTCCGAAAACACAGCTTTGTCAAGGTGATGTTTAAAAAGTGGGTCTGCTTACTTATAATTTGACTGCTAGAATAAACTCACATACAAAGTTAAAAAAGGCGATTCTGACGCAATTTTCATGTCAAAATTGTGCTCTCAGAAAGTGCATAAGGAGATGCTTCAAAACTTTGCGAGCCCATTACTTTTTCAAAGGAGTTCCGGCCGGACTTCTTAATCATAATTTTATAACACATTCAAACTCAAGCTTTGGCTTTTTTTTTGCTTTATAGCAGCCCAATTTAAGCCCGATGATAAATATATTTATTTATTTTTCAAGAAATGCTTGTATAGGTTTGATCAACAAATGGAAGGACCTTATTCCATGTGGCACAAAACCAATATAGAATAATCACATACCTTTGATATCATAATTTGTTAGAGAATTAAATACATTTTTCCACATACTAACTCAAATACATAATTAAATCACAGACGAGTGAGAGATTTTTTAGTTTGCAAATATACTTTTTTTTTTTTGGCTAAAAATGCTGAAAGCAATATTCGCACGCTCATAATTTACAATACGAAAGTTTTTCTGCATAGGGGAAGGAAATTGTTACTTACATTACAGATTTGCATATATTGCCTGTGTGTGTGTGTGTGTGTCGGAAGGAGGTGGGGGGGGGGGGGGTTAGGCGTATGCGACTTAAGACAAATTTGTCATTGCTCCAACTACAGAAAACCAAGCATATAAGACAGTGCCCCAAGTGCGAAGGAGAACTACTCGCAAAATCGAATGAGGAGGGGAGAGCGGTGCATGGGAAACAAAAAGGAAGTAAGAAATAAAAAAAGTTTATATATATATATATATATTATATTATACCACACACACACACGAATGCACAGAGTGAAAACCAAAGTAAAGTAAAAGAATGCGAAGAGAAAACTTTGCCTTCAATGAAATGAAATAAAATTGCATTACAACAGGGCACAAAACGAGGAGTGTGAATGCTTCAAGGGCGCTTGTTGCCCTTAGCTTAGGTGAAAGCGGTAGTCATTGAGGGTGCGATGGCATATACTGATATACTGTTGGGGAAGGGAAGGGTGGTGTGGGGTGGGCTTGGGGACAGTGCGGTGTGTGGAATAAAAACTTTCGGCATGCCACCAGTTTTTTCAGTGCTCTACGCAAAATGCTGGATTAAGTAAAGTCAACGAGCGGCATAGTCCAGAATTGTCACATATATATTTATATTTTTAAATATGCATGTATATGCACTTAACAAAAAGTGTGTGTAGGCGCCGTCAAGGTCAAACATCCAGAATACAAAACTAGTTTTACAAAATGGTTTTTGATTTCTTATAAGAATTTTCTGAAATTTTAAATAATTTTTAACAGTCAATTGCAAATATTTACTTATTTATCAAGTATTTAAATCATTACCTATTAAAGTCGGCATATTCCCAATTACTAAATCAATCCGATAAAAACAAAATTCACTTTTAACTCACGATTCCTCAGTATTTTTAATTTTTACTTTTGCAAATATATTTTTAAACAAAAATAGGGGAAAAACCGAAAAATAATCATTTTATTATTACGAAAAACCCAAACATTTATCTAGATGGTATTTTATTTTGCAGAGTGTGTGCATATATCTATATGATATATATATATATATATATATACATTTGTATAACCCGCACATGTGTCAAAGTTTTTTAACCCAATTTCCGCAATTAAGTTTATATCATTCAGAAAGCAACTCGGCGTTGCTCTCTCAACTTTATATATCAGTCAAGCCAAATGTGACGTAGGTGATAGTGTGTATGCTGGTGTGTGTATGCTGGTGTGTGTGTGTGTGTTGAGATCCGTGTCTATGTCCGGGGCGTCGACAACGCCCTGCAAACTTTAAACGACCTGCAGAAGACCGTTGCACAGAGTTCGATGTGGCTGGCTGACGTCTATTATTCCATGTGTGTGTGGGAAGGTGTGTGCGTGTGTGGGTGTGTGTGTCAGCTGACATTTGACAGGCACTGTATGCATATGCATGCAAAAGACATGCTGCCAACACATACGTACCGAGGTGTTTTAACAAACAATATCAAATTTAATTGAATTACAGCTAACCAATTTGCAAATCCTTTTTCATTTTGATCGAGCTTCATATTAAATGGAAAATTTAAAGCTTTTATCGATACGATAATCTAATTTTAAGTTTGAGGTCAATGTTTTAGCAGCACAATAATTGATTTAAATTAACAAATGGGGAAGGCGGCACACAATAAATAAAATAGATTTATATGTATATGGTATTATTTGAAAATATTATACTGCTCTGCACGGTTGGAGTTCTTTCATTATTAGTGGGGCTCGTTTCGCTTTAAGAGGAGCCTTAAGTGAATAGACAGACAAATGCATAACAGAATATATATATCACTTTGTAGTTTTTCTATAAAGAATCAGGGCAGAGAGGAAAGTCCTGTCCCAAACCGTATTGTGGCATAAGCAAACACACAATCGATCTGGACACAGCCAACAGGTGGTAGACAAGTCAAATATCTCTTGGGCAGCTGTAAACGAAAACGATTACAACGAGTAATATTTCTGGGGAAGCACAGACATGGAATACCCGGGGTTCTGTTGACAGAACAAAGTAGACAAAGAAGTTACCTGATTAAACTAGGTATAGTCTGATACCTGGCAAGAAACAATCAGTCTATAATAATAGCATTGATAGTGATTGTAATAATACAGTTAAAAATAATAATATTAAAAATAATAATAATAATATTAAAAAAATTAAAATAAGATATGTTTTTTGCTGAGTGCTGCTCAATTGTTTTATTTGTTGTTTTTATATATCAGAATTCATTCAGTTAGTTCTGTACAGCTTTATTTTAGTCAAATTATAAAAATACTCCAGCAAACCGTAAACAATAATTCAATTAATTAAAAATGTGTTTTCTTAAAAGTTGAAGATAACACAAAATTGCATTAAGAAATTAGTATTTAGCGAGACGTAAGTAGGCTAAAGTTTGAAATCTTAAAGGCGCATGCTTGCAGCCAGGTCACAGACCTCATTCAAAACATATATATATATATATATATATATATATATACACACACACACATACACACATACAAAAAATAAGAGAGAGAGACAAATTCAGAGACTTGGGCATAAGGAAGGATGTATGCGATTGTCAAAAATTCTTCAAAGGATGTTCGGATAGAGGACGAAGGACGGAGACAACGAACGTCTAAGAGAGAAGCAGACAGACAGACAGACTGACAGACAAACAGACAGAAAGACAGATAGACAAGCAGAGAGCAAAAAACAAAAAATAATATTAACAAATAAGAAAAAAAAACTGAGCTGCATTAAATCTATGCTTGTTTGTTTTTCATATGTATTTGCAAACAAGGACACACCAGGAAGAGCGTCACATGTGCAACCAACAGCTGTCACTGTGTACGCGAGTGTGTGTGTGTGTGTGTGTGTGTCGGTGTGTGTCGGTGTGTGTCTGTGGCTGTGTGTGTGCAGCGCGGCTTTATGCTAGTGGAAAAAATAATTCTAACAGCAACTCAAACAAACAAACAAACAGCCAAACAAACAAAACAGCCAAACAGCGACACAAAAAGCGGCCCAAGTGCTGCACACACACACACACATATATATATATATATATATATATATATATAAGTATATGTGTGTATATATATGTGCAATAACAACAGCTAGGAGAGAGATGTGATAATATAAGATAAGATAAGACAAGATACCCTGGAATGTCTTAAACTAATATTTTAACCATTTGTTTCACTAATAGTTGTGCTCAAAGATAATGCTAAATCTAATTTGGGCCAAGTTTGTCTCCAATATGTAGAGTTGTTATTGCAATTGACTAAATTGTGGGTTACTCTTACAAGTGGTGTGTCAATAGGCAATTTCTCTGATGTACAGAAAATCACCATAAAATATATTTCTAGCAAAAGGATTTGTTCTTCCCTTTTCTTATTTTTTTTTTTAGAATTTTGAGAAATATGTGTCGGGAATTGAAGCCATATAGGCTTGCATATTTTTTACAGAAATCATTATTAAACATTTGGATGGTTTTTCTAAAATTATTTTTCTCTAAAAATAATTTATTTTATTTTACCTATTTACAAACTTATATCTTATATCTTATATCTTAATAATAGAAAACAATAATACAATATATTGATTTCATTAAAAAAAATTCAAAATTTTCTTCGTAAATAGGTATTTTTTTTAATTCTAACAATATTTTTTTAAAAACCAGAAAATGTATCTTATGTAGAAAACAATTCTAATTTTGGGCGATTTTCTAAATTGTAGGTCCTTACAGATGCTTTGTCTACATATCTTTTACAATTTAAATACAAATATATCTATATAGATCTAGAAATATGTAGGGTAGATTCAGAACAACTAAGCCGCATATTCAACAACATATGGTCCAATTTGACTATATTACAGGATATAAAATCGTATTAAATTTCGTGTCCCTCTCACGCACACATATGTAGTAGGCGAGAGAGAGAGAGAGAGAGAGAGAGAGAGAGAAAGAGAATGGGAGGGAGACTTATGGCGTGAGTTTGGCGCAGCATTTGATGTTTGTGCTGTGCAAACTTTGGCACGCAAAACTTAGGCCAAAAGACACCTGAGCGTATGTGTTATCCACTTCTTCAAACTCTCACCACCTAACCCCCCCATCCCACACCTTCACCTAAACACTACATTCCCCTCATGACTATAGTGCCCATTCCCATTCCCATTTCATTCATCCTTCTACTTGGCATCTGCATCTGTCTAAAGATCGATCATGTCTTTGAAAAGCGCTAACACAAGATGAAATATGTATGTGGTGGCTGTGTGTATTATGTGTGTGTGGGGTTCAGATATTGTTGGGAGATGCTAAGGTATTTTCAACTCGCCCCTCTACCTCTCTCCTGCTATTTTTCTCTATCCATATGCCAATTTTGTTTGCATACTTTTCATTCAAAATATATATTTAAGGCAATTTTTTCTTGTCATTGCTTGTGGGATGATTGCTGTTAGGTGTGTGCGTGTGGTTTGTGCGTGTGTATCTGTGTGTGTGTGTCTGTGGGTGTGTGTATGTGTGTGTACATTCAATCACATTCAATTTCATGCAGTTCGCACTGAGTGTAAGTGTGCTTGGATGTATTTGTGGCATTTGTCTACCGATTGACCTATTTGCAGTCACAAGAAAATTTTATTATATTTGCTACGAATATTGACTACTCTGGCAATTATTAAAAAATTTAAAATTATCTTCAACTAGTTTAATTTAATTGTTATTTCAAAACACAATATAAATAAAAAATAATAATAACAGAACAATTCACTTGGCGCCATCTAATATATATATTTTAGTCATAAATATAGCTTATCAAAAAATATACAATTGCTATAACAAAACAAGTATGAATGCTGTAGTCGAGTCAAGTAGACTACAATATATACTCTCAACCGTTATTTATATCAGTTTTTTTTTATTTTATTTTGTTTTTGAATAGTACAAAATCTAATGCTGCACATATTTTTATTGACAAGCCCAAACTGATCGTAACTGGCTGCCGACAATCGCGTGAATATACAAACATACATACAAATATACGTACACGCAATCGTAGATAACGGGGCTCTGCACTATATCATGCCATCGGATATTTCTGCAGTAAGAATGGAGAAATCAGGCCAATATGAGAAGATATTTCCGACCATAACGCAGGTGTTACTTATCCGATCTTAACGAAATTTGGGCAGTTGATCAATTAAATGGATATTATGTATAAATTAAAAGCCTTTTGAGGAGCGGAGGCAGTTATCGATAAAATAAAGCAAACTTGATCTGGGCGAGTGTACGAGAACCCGTATTCCAAATTTTAAATCTCTAGCTCTTATAGCCTCTGAGATCCGCGTGTTCATACAGATGGACATTGCCATATCGACTGGGCTGTTGAGTCTAATCAAGAATATATATTCCATATGATCTCGAAGATGCTTTCTCCACAGGCATATGAAGAAATTTAAAAAAAAAAAAAAAACAATTCACCCCTTTTACTCATTGTTAATGGGATCAGGGTATAAAAATAGTTCGAATTAATTAAAAACAAAAAATAAAAACTCTATGTAAAAAGTAAAAAAGTCAAACATTTTGAACAAGTTCAATGCCCTCAAAGTAAGAGTATCGACAAAGGAAAAAAAAAAATAACTACAGAAATCAGCTTTAAGCAATATATTAGAAAAATGGCAACAATTGGCGGTTGATTTGATTAGCAAAAGGTTTTTGATACGTGAATTTGTGTGTGTGAGTGTGTGTGTGTATGTGAGAGATGATGATGAGCACACATACACAAACATATACAAATACCAATATATGTGTACTTAGTTATGATGATTTCGCCTTTCTTTATCACTTGTTTGCTTTTGCTGGCTCATTCGCATAGGCACCAAATCCACGGAATGTTTCAGCGTGGGTGGTGGAGGGTTGGTGGGTTGGGAGGTGTGTTGGCAAAACGTTTTCTTTCTTTCTTTATGTTATTTTTTTTTTTTTTTTTGCATTTAACATTTTCATTAAGTTTCTGATTATTATATTGATTGCATTGCTAGTTTTTATTGTTTTTAACAAGTTTTTGATTTCCAAAGTTATCGAATTCTTGCATTTTATACTCTATGTTGCTTTTCAACGTATTTTGTCTTATTTTCATTGCCTTTTGCTTTTTTCTCTTTTTTGTCTCTTTTTCATTTTGAAACTTGAAAACTAAATCATCCATGTGAATATCTCAGATAGCATTTAAATTTATATTGTGCAATACATATTGCAAAAGTAGTGGTTATGCCAAGCCTCGATATGCTGGATATGCCTTCCTTTCGCCCTTCCCTCCTCAAACACACACACACACACACACACACACACACACACACACACACACACACACACACACACACACACACACACACACACACACACACGGTTTTTGAGGATGAATTTTACCCCAAAAATTATTGCAATTTTGTGACTTTGCCGACGTAGGATTGAACACACACTCAGTGTGTATAGATATATATATATATATATATGCGTTTGTGGTTGTGTGTGTGTGTGTATGTGCGTGTAACTGTATTTGGCATTTGTCTTTCTGGTTTCTCGATGCTGGGAGCGATGAGCATTCATAAAGTTGACTTACGCTTAAGTAAACAGCAAAAGTGTGAAATGATTTCATCTGATGATGATTTGGCTTCGGCATCAGCCTGGCACCAACTTAGCTCTTGCCTCTTGCAGCACACACACACAGCCACAAACATGTAGCATGTAGTTATATAACGTATTTGTATGGCATTTACACAATTATACAAGTTAATATGGCAAACAGTTACATTTATGATTACGTTTACTTGCCACATACGTGCGGTTATGCGTCAGTGCCGAAAACCACTGTTATGTCTGCCACAACATATGTATACATAAATGTGTATATATATATATACACACATGGATGCAGCCCACGCAACCAAATCTGCCTTCCCCACCTCCCACCTCCAACTTGAAAAGCTTAGAGTTGAAATAAAGACGGTAGAAATCGTGGCTAGTGTTTTGACTAGAAACTCTAATTATATAGCAAAGTAGAAATGTACATTGATAACACAACTAATCAGGTAAACGTAGAGTAAGCTATACTACAATAAAAAGATAACTGTAAAAATATAAATTTATGATTAAGACAGCCCAAGATAGATTTAGTATATAAATAGACAATAAAACTCTCAACAAGCCTTTTGTTTATTATTTATAATATACTATTTATTTTGTATTTTCGTACTTGATTTATTTCTCATTTCTTTGATCACTTAATCAGTTAAAATTATTTAATATTATTAATTAGTATAAGTTAAGCATTTATTTCGGTCTTAACGTAATTTTTTTTTGTAATTTGCTCAATGTTTTTTTATGCCATCATCTTAAAATGCATAAATATCTGACAATGATCGCTATATATTGTGTCCAAACAAACATAATCTCTCATTGTTGTGCCAGGCGCAATCCAACTTGAGACGACAAAATCATTTGGCTCAGCCAAAGTAATCCCCAAGAATCACATGCGAGCCACGGCTCGCCAATCACTTTGCAAGCTGGCTTACAGGGATCAGAGGTAGTATTAACTATGAGGCAAGTAAATTTCACTGCTTCACTTCGGTGATTAGCTGGCAAAGAAAAAAAAAGTGGAGCAAAAGATAGATAAAAATGCTGAAATGGACAAAAAAAAAAAATTTACAAAATGACAAATTTCACACGTGCTGAAAAAGCGCAAATAAAATTCATTTTATCCTCTTCGTTTTTGGATGAGCCGAATTTGAAATACACTTGATGTAAAAAATATATTATTTTATTACATGCTTTCAGCTGTAATAAGTCCTTACTTGATAAAAAAAATACCAAAATAAAAACCATAATTATAGCGGAACTAATAATATGAGTTCATATCAAATACCGAATTAAATGGGAATTATTTTGCAGTGTATGACTCAAAAAGGCGTATGTGCTATTAAGAATACAATTATTTTAATTTAATTAAAAATATGATGTATAAATTTAAACATGAAATATTTTGGTGCCCTTTATATAATGTATGACATCAGTCTACGTACATAAGACAATCACACTTTGAAAGGAATTTATTTAATTTTGATAGTTCTTTAGATTTGTAATTTTTTAAAAGTTCCTTCATTCAATTCTAAAGAAATCCTTGTTTGCCATTGTTAGGGTATTTCATTGCTTCAGATAAGATCAAGTATGCACCCTGTGCGCCGCTGCTCTTGCTGCTCGCCGTTTGTCTACTACTTGTTGAGCATCATCGCATGGGCAGCAACTAACAACCAGCAAAAATACACACTCACACACACACTCACACACACACACACACACATACACACACATATACTTAAGTTAAGCGCGTGCTAAAAAGTTTTCATAATTGAGAACATGCAAAAATGTGTGCGGGGAAAAGACGTTTAACTGTCTCCCATGTCGCCTGTCTCCTGTCTCCTCCTGCCACTGAATATGATAATGATAATGATAATGATGATGGAGTACAAATATTTTATGCGATTAATTAGCGTTAATAACAACTGCAGCTGCAACGTCGACATTTTTAATGACACTGACAACCAAGGCTGACAACCAAGGCAGGCAGCACTTGCAACAAAAGCTGCTGCCAATAAGTAAATATAACTGGATTTCGCTTTGCACCGTTTTCATTAAATATTTCAATTATTTTGTGCTGCATGGCGCAGCAAGCAGATTAGATAATTTATCATTAGTTGGGCAAAAGTAATACTCCGCATATCAACATACCCAAACGCCCCTTCCCCCTTCCAACATCCGCAGCACCTTTCCTACTTGCAGCACTCACACACACACACACACACACACACATGCAGACGCATCCAGCGAGATAATGAGAATTTAAATTGCAATAAAGTGTTTGGAAGCAGGGGGCAACGAAATAACAAGCCAAATAAATGTTTAACGAAAAAGAGAAAGCATGTGTATAGTCAGTGTGTGCGTGTGTGTGTGCGTGTGTGTGCGTGTGTGTGGATGAGTGGGTGGTTAGTGAAAGTGTTGCCGACTTCACGACAAGTGTCGAGTGTGGGTTCGTGCCTTTCTCTCTGTGTGTGTGCGTGCGTACATAAAATGCAATTTTGACTCGACAACCTTTGGGGAATAAAGTCCAAGCACACACACACACACACGCACATAATACTGAAATCAAGTCCAGACATGCACAAGGTCGAGAAAAATATCCCCCACACGTAAAAGGTTGCAGGATAACTTAAGTATTGTTCTTAACAATACTTAATACAACAATTTGATTGCCTCGAGTGAGTTTTATAGTTTATATATACATATAATAATCAAAATTATATTTTATAGTTCTCATTTGGAGGATAGTTAGTTCTTTATAGAATAATCTGATTGTTTTGAATAAGATATTCAATTGATTTTAGTGTTCAACTTTTTAAGTTTATACACATATAGTCACCAAAATGAATCTTGAAAATTAATAAGTGTAGCAATAAAGTCCTTAAATTAAGAACATAATGAAAAAAAAACACTCATTTTTAAAGAATTCATTCTTACATAATGAAAACTGATTATCAAATCCATTGATCGGATTAATTAAAGCCGATTAACTGTGAGTTAAAAAGAAATTGGAATTCTCTAGCCGAGAGAGCTTATTTGGAATATAATCCAGGCTTGATGATATTAATTTGGAAAATTCGAGTAGGTTATCAATATGCTATGCTCTTATTCCATTTTACTAAAGATTCCACAGTTGATCAATATTATCTCAGCGTGTATTATATTTAATTTAAAAGTTTTAATCTTAACAATTGTGGCTTTACTTGTTATCGGATATCGATTTGTTTCGATGCGGTGGCAGTTAAGAATTTAAATAACCTTGAAGTGCGTGTAGTATTCAGAAACTTATGTTTAAAATTTGAAGTTTCTGGTACTGTCTCTGAGATAAGCCCATTTAAACAGCACATGGCTAAACCGACTCGACCGTTCGACTGTGATGATCAAGAACATATATATCTGGTTTCCTGCACAACTTAAATATGCCCATTAAGCCATTTTAAATTGATTCAACACTTATAGCGTTAAAACTCTTTTGTTCTTCGGCAACTTCTGGCTTTTTCCTCTTTAATCGGCAGGCGAAACTTAAACGTTTCTGGCGTTAATTGAATTTTGAAATATGTAGTGAGGAGTAAGAAGATTCCATTGTAGCTATTTGCTGGTACAGTCGCGTTTAAAAGTTGCACATACATACTCGCACACACACACACTCACACACACACGCGCACAGATACAGTTATAATAAATACAACTGCACACAGCACTAGCTTCAGAGCCACAGACGCATAAATGCTTATTAGTTTTGGGTGAGTACTATGAGAATTCAGACAAATACGCGACTCGCATTCCGTCTTCAGTTCGCACTTAAGTGTTATATGTGTGTGTGTGTGTGTGCGTGTGTGTAGACACGTAAGCGCATTAACACCAGACTGCAAACGTCTTTGTCTTAGAAGCCACTTGTAAGTTGCCATTGACATTTGATTATTGACTTCTGCCCACTCCCACTCAACAAAAGGCGGCAATGTTATTGAAATATTGGCATACCTCAGTGGCAGCTTCTCTCTCCCCCTCTGAGTGTGTGTGTGTGTTATGCTATTTGTAATGTCAGTCAAGGTGCGTTGCTTGGGCGTGGTCATAAGCCACATAGAGGCCATCATTTGGCTAGTTACCAAATTCGCACCATTTCAGTAGGAGGCAAACTTGCATTGTTATCGCAGTGTGTGCATTATTTGGCCATGTTATGCATCGTTAATTTTATGGCTTATCAGTTGAAAGACTACTTTTAGCAGGGTTGAGTGGTTTTTGTCCCAATCCAGTTTTTAGAGCTGGTATCGTTTTCTCTTTGCAATACAACCGATTTCCAATATAGAGTAAATAAGAAACTTTTTGTGTGCATATATTTATATTTCTATTAATTATCGAACGTCGTAAAATGTGAATTGTTCGCAGAGCAGAATCAATGATCTATAAACATGTTGACGGACTCGCAAGATGGCTCGATTCCAATCCTTGATAAATTGAATTAGGTAAAGATGAATTTTTAGCTCGTAGCCTATTATGCATAGAAAAATTTATCTGTCAGCAAGGGAAAATGTATCTGTCAGATACTCGGAGGGTGTGCGTGATAGTAATTTTAATTTGTGGCAATAAATCTAACAGATAGTATGCTAATCAATTCAATTCCTGTCGCTATTATTACCAAAATTACTGCTGTTCGTAATTCTGCTCCTATTTCATAGGGTTAGTTTCCTGTGAACAGGCAGCTATTCTGATGGAGCCCAGCTGCAAGATGATATTAAAAAACGCAGCTTCGTTCACAATTTCACCGGAAATTACAATTTTTTTCATTGCTTCTTGCCACTCTTTACACTTCATGCTGCCAGAGGGTAGGGAAGGGGCGGGGGAGAAAGCTTTCGGCTCCACCTAAGGCCCCTAAAAGGTGCCTTTGCTGCAGTTGCTTGCGATTTTTTTTTTTTAGTTTTTTAAATTTTTTTCGTTTGCCTTTTTTGCATTGATAACAAAAGGCAGTCTTATTAGAGTGTTCCTTTATTTTAATGCCACATTTCACACTTGCAGCATGCTGCGAGTCCTGAAGCAGGAAAGGCGACAGGGGAGGGGTCTAGGGGAGAGAAAGCTTTCCATTGTTCCCGTTGTTCGCTTTTTTGTATTTTGTAGCAGTTGCCTTCTCGTCATTGTTGTCGTCACAGTGTCTCTTTTGTTTTAGTCTTCGGTTCGGATAGACACCCCTCCCCTTCCACGTCTAAATTTGAGGCCCGTTCCCTTCTTGTCAATGACCCAGCCGAGAGCTTCATACTCCAGCTGAAAGGCAATCGCAGGCGTGCATTGTTTGTGGTCTTGTTGCCTGATTGCCAGCCAGCCATCCATCCAGCCAGCCATCCAGCCAGCCATCTAGCCAGCCATCCAGCCAGCCAGCCAGATAACTTGTCTGTTGTTTTAACCCACTCGCGACTTCTTTAGAGGCCCCACACACACACACACACAAACACACACAAACACACACAATCACACACACAACTAAGGCTATTAGTGGCAATTTTTCATTATTGAAACCCATTGCACTGAATGCAGAGTGGGCTGAATGTGTTCTTAATCAAACATTGACGTCGACCACAAATGGCGAAGTGTGTCAACGTCTCGCTGCGAATAGCATTGCGTCTTCCTCTTAAATAAGAAATGTTAATTGGGTATTCAAATAGCATGTGAAATAAATCTCCAATTTTAAAAAGATTTATTAAATAAATAATAAAAACTGTTTATTAAAATGAAGTTCGTAGGTTATAAATTAAATTATACTAATGTATTAGTATTAGTATTAGTATTACTATTAGTATTAGTATTACTATTAGTATTAGTATTAGTATTAGTATTAGTATTAGTATTAGTATTAGTATTAGTATTAGTATTAGTATTAGTATTAGTATTAGTATTAGTATTAGTATTAGTATTAGTATTAGTATAAGTATTAGTATTAGTATTAGTATTAGTATTAGTATTAGTATTAGTATTAGTATTAGTATTAGTATTAGTATTAGTATTAGTATTAGTATTAGTATTAGTATTAGTATTAGTATTAGTATTAGTATTAGTATTAGTATTAGTATTAGTATTAGTATTAGTATTAGTATTAGTATTAGTATTAGTATTAGTATTAGTATTAGTATTAGTATTAGTATTAGTATTAGTATTAGTATTAGTATTAGTATTAGTATTAGTATTAGTATTAGTATTAGTATTAGTATTAGTATTAGTATTAGTATTAGTATTAGTATTAGTATTAGTATTAGTATTAGTATTAGTATTAGTATTAGTATTAGTATTAGTATTAGTATTAGTATTAGTATTAGTATTAGTATTAGTATTAGTATTAGTATTAGTATTAGTATTAGTATTAGTATTAGTATTAGTATTAGTATTAGTATTAGTATTAGTATTAGTATTAGTATTAGTATTAGTATTAGTATTAGTATTAGTATTAGTATTAGTATTAGTATTAGTATTAGTATTAGTATTAGTATTAGTATTAGTATTAGTATTAGTATTAGTATTAGTATTAGTATTAGTATTAGTATTAGTATTAGTATTAGTATTAGTATTAGTATTAGTATTAGTATTAGTATTAGTATTAGTATTAGTATTAGTATTAGTATTAGTATTAGTATTAGTATTAGTATTAGTATTAGTATTAGTATTAGTATTAGTATTAGTATTAGTATTAGTATTAGTATTAGTATTAGTATTAGTATTAGTATTAGTATTAGTATTAGTATTAGTATTAGTATTAGTATTAGTATTAGTATTAGTATTAGTATTAGTATTAGTATTAGTATTAGTATTAGTATTAGTATTAGTATTAGTATTAGTATTAGTATTAGTATTAGTATTAGTATTAGTATTAGTATTAGTATTAGTATTAGTATTAGTATTAGTATTAGTATTAGTATTAGTATTAGTATTAGTATTAGTATTAGTATTAGTATTAGTATTAGTATTAGTATTAGTATTAGTATTAGTATTAGTATTAGTATTAGTATTAGTATTAGTATTAGTATTAGTATTAGTATTAGTATTAGTATTAGTATTAGTATTAGTATTAGTATTAGTATTAGTATTAGTATTAGTATTAGTATTAGTATTAGTATTAGTATTAGTATTAGTATTAGTATTAGTATTAGTATTAGTATTAGTATTAGTATTAGTATTAGTATTAGTATTAGTATTAGTATTAGTATTAGTATTAGTATTAGTATTAGTATTAGTATTAGTATTAGTATTAGTATTAGTATTAGTATTAGTATTAGTATTAGTATTAGTATTAGTATTAGTATTAGTATTAGTATTAGTATTAGTATTAGTATTAGTATTAGTATTAGTATTAGTATTAGTATTAGTATTAGTATTAGTATTAGTATTAGTATTAGTATTAGTATTAGTATTAGTATTAGTATTAGTATTAGTATTAGTATTAGTATTAGTATTAGTATTAGTATTAGTATTAGTATTAGTATTAGTATTAGTATTAGTATTAGTATTAGTATTAGTATTAGTATTAGTATTAGTATTAGTATTAGTATTAGTATTAGTATTAGTATTAGTATTAGTATTAGTATTAGTATTAGTATTAGTATTAGTATTAGTATTAGTATTAGTATTAGTATTAGTATTAGTATTAGTATTAGTATTAGTATTAGTATTAGTATTAGTATTAGTATTAGTATTAGTATTAGTATTAGTATTAGTATTAGTATTAGTATTAGTATTAGTATTAGTATTAGTATTAGTATTAGTATTAGTATTAGTATTAGTATTAGTATTAGTATTAGTATTAGTATTAGTATTAGTATTAGTATTAGTATTAGTATTAGTATTAGTATTAGTATTAGTATTAGTATTAGTATTAGTATTAGTATTAGTATTAGTATTAGTATTAGTATTAGTATTAGTATTAGTATTAGTATTAGTATTAGTATTAGTATTAGTATTAGTATTAGTATTAGTATTAGTATTAGTATTAGTATTAGTATTAGTATTAGTATTAGTATTAGTATTAGTATTAGTATTAGTATTAGTATTAGTATTAGTATTAGTATTAGTATTAGTATTAGTATTAGTATTAGTATTAGTATTAGTATTAGTATTAGTATTAGTATTAGTATTAGTATTAGTATTAGTATTAGTATTAGTATTAGTATTAGTATTAGTATTAGTATTAGTATTAGTATTAGTATTAGTATTAGTATTAGTATTAGTATTAGTATTAGTATTAGTATTAGTATTAGTATTAGTATTAGTATTAGTATTAGTATTAGTATTAGTATTAGTATTAGTATTAGTATTAGTATTAGTATTAGTATTAGTATTAGTATTAGTATTAGTATTAGTATTAGTATTAGTATTAGTATTAGTATTAGTATTAGTATTAGTATTAGTATTAGTATTAGTATTAGTATTAGTATTAGTATTAGTATTAGTATTAGTATTAGTATTAGTATTAGTATTAGTATTAGTATTAGTATTAGTATTAGTATTAGTATTAGTATTAGTATTAGTATTAGTATTAGTATTAGTATTAGTATTAGTATTAGTATTAGTATTAGTATTAGTATTAGTATTAGTATTAGTATTAGTATTAGTATTAGTATTAGTATTAGTATTAGTATTAGTATTAGTATTAGTATTAGTATTAGTATTAGTATTAGTATTAGTATTAGTATTAGTATTAGTATTAGTATTAGTATTAGTATTAGTATTAGTATTAGTATTAGTATTAGTATTAGTATTAGTATTAGTATTAGTATTAGTATTAGTATTAGTATTAGTATTAGTATTAGTATTAGTATTAGTATTAGTATTTGTATTAGTATTAGTATTAGTATTAGTATTAGTATTAGTATTAGTATTAGTATTAGTATTAGTATTAGTATTAGTATTAGTATTAGTATTTGTATTAGTATTTGTATTTGTATTAGTATTAGTATTAGTATTAGTATTAGTATTAGT